>VYXH01000464.1:20585-64480 GCA_013397275.1 Burhinus bistriatus | reverse complement strand
CAGGTAGCCAAGAAGGCCAACGGCATCTTGGCCTGTATCAAGAATAGTGTGGCCAGCAGGAGTAGGGAAGTGATCGTGCCACTGTACTCAGCGCTGGTGAGGCCGCAGCTTGAGTACTGTGTTCAGATTTGGGTGCCACAGTCTAGGAGGGACATTGAGGTGCTGGAGCGTGTCCAGAGAAGGGCAACGAAGCTGGTGAGGAGTTTGGAGAACATGTCTTATGAGGACCGGCTGAAGAAATTGGGATTGTTTAGTCTGGAGAAGAGAAGGTTGAGGGGAGACCTTATTGCTCTCTACAACTACCTGAAAGGAGGTTGTAGTGAGATGGGAGCTGGTCTCTTCTCCCAAGTAACTAGCGATAGGACAAGAGGAACCGGGTTCAAGTTGCATCAGGGGAGGTTTAGGCTAGACATTAGGAAAAAATTTTTCACTGAAAGAGTTATCAAACATTGGAACAGGCTGCCCAGGGAGGTGGTTGAGTCACCATCCCTGGAGGTGTTTAAAAGTCGTGTAGGTGTGGTGCTTGGAGTCATGGTTTAGTGGCAGACCTGGTAGAATAGGGTCAATGGTTGGACTGGATGATCTTAAAGGTCTTTTCCAACCTAAATAATTCTATGATTCTATGAATGTAAGCGGTGTTTTTCAGCTAATATGTTTGAATATTCAGTATTACCCATTTCTGACAGAACCGGCGCCTTTAAAATTTAAATGTTTATTCTTGCAATAGTTGCTCGTTTTACTCGCAGGATTCTCCATGTTAAATATAGCTTATGCTGCAAATGGCATAGTGAAACCTATGGTTTTAGTAACCTCAAAATATAAGATTATTTGTAGATTGTTGTTTCTAGGCTAAACGCTATGAACAGACATCTTTTTACTGCATTCTAAACCATATCTGTGTAATGTCTCAATATAATTTAACTGATGCATCCAGGTAGGATAGAGGTTGCTGAAAGATGGTAGAGTGATACTTCTTAGGTTGGCCTTTCCTAAACTTGAGTGGTTACCAGTGAATACTGTGGAAGGTTCTGCAAATTTCTGCTGCAGAAAATGTAATTGTTTGAGTCAAGTTTGTAGAAGATGGGTAGAATGGGAATAAATTGGTAAAGTATTTTTTTACGACAACTTCTGACTGTCTTCGAGATTCGTACACCACATAAAAGCATTCATTGACGCTTAATGATCTGAAGAGCATGTGAATGAGCGTACGCACAGTTACATCTGACTTAAAGAGTTCTTCAGTGATCTGGGAATCAAACTGTGTGGATTTCATTCCTGACTCGCTTTGTGACCCTAGGCATATTCCTCATGTACAAAATCAGAGGGTCATTGGGGCTACGGCTAAAGCGTGGAGCTCAGGGTACTTCATAGCTCCCAGCAGCAGGTAGACATCACTCGTGGTCCAACCCCATTTAGGACAAGATCTGCATGAATAGTTTTGCTCCTTCACCTTGGTTTTCATTGGAAATGGTGCCTTGTTAAGGAGCTATGGATGACTGGGGGCCAGAATTGTGAGGCACTGAGGTGTGCTAAATATATTAGGACTGGATCCCAGACAATTCTCTACTCAAATGAATCAATAAAACTGTATGCTTTGAGCTTTGAACTGCTATTTAATAATTGTTAATGACAGATCTGCTAAATAGCTTGGAATATACTGTGTAGCCACTAAAACGTGTAATTTTGTGGCAAGCCAGGAGCTAATGGCACCTCTGCCAGCAGCTATTAGTGCAGAAGACCAGATACAGTCTGTAGTTACCACCCTTCAGTTTCCACCTCGTTTGTTCAAATGCTGTGGTGTCTTAGATCCAGCTGGGTCTAGCAGAACTACAAAGCTGCTGCACATTGAGGATGGCCTGGGAAAGGGCCATGAGATACTGGCTCAAAAGCACAGATGCCTGAAATGTATTAAAGGGATCAAAGAACAGTGGGTAGACAGTAAGGAATTAAATGCCTTGAAAAGGTCACTATGTGGAGAACAAAGGTGGCACAGGGTGTTTCTGCCCAGCAGATGGAGACCTGGTCTGAGTGCTTCAGCCAACCTGGCAGTATTAACCCTTGTTGTATTGGGTCATTTTGCCCCACGGTCCCCCACAATGGAGCATCAGTGGCCTGGCTGCAGTGATGTGGACTCAAAGCTATTTCCGTGAGACTGACGCTGTCTTTTGCAGTTATTGGGTGGATGACACTGAACATAGATTTGCATAATTAGTGGATCATTTTAAGCTTCACTTTCTTTTCGGTAGAAGCGCTGCCTAGTTGAGCTTCTGTGCAGCTTGTTATGCCTAGGCAAGAGCATAACAGTACTCTTATTGAGGTGCATTGTATTTTTTTTAAGGTCAGCTCTTAATTTTGTGAAGGTCATTCAGAGTTTCCATTCTGCCCATCTCAAACTTGACTCCAGAATTCTTGCACCTTCCCAGCTTTTCCCTGCTCCAGCATCACCTGAAGTTTCAGTGGCAGTGCTCTCTTTGTCCTTGAGATAAGGGCAACAACTGTAGGTCCAGCAGAGATTCCTCCAGATGCTCCTTGAGATTTCCAGTTTCGCAATTTATCTCTGACAATTAGTCTCTAGGCACATTTACGTGAGAAAATTAAGCATGTCAGAGAATGATCCTGGGATTGGGACTCCATCATTTGTGCTATTTATGAACTGTTAGAACAGTCATGGCTGTGATTTTGGTCCAAGCCAGCTAACACTTTCTCAATCAATGGGTGAGCATAGGTAAGGTTGACATGGACCAGAGATCACTTAGGCTGAGCAACAGGTACCTTAGATGTGGTTACCATGTTATGGAGGGGAAGGAAGTTAAACAATGTGGATGTATGATGTTCTGTGTGAGAAAATGGGTCTAAGCATAGTTTAGATCACTTGTAGATTTGTATTGTCTGGATCTAGGTTTTTCACAGTAGTTGCAGTATTTATTTACAATTTGTGCATTATTTATTTGTTTCTTAGTTATTTATGAAAATGTGATGTAAGACAGTACCAGAAAGTGTGTGAATGTTAAGATACACAACATTGACTGCATTTCCCTTGTCCGTAAGGCCTAAACTCCTTTTGCAGGAGGACATTAGATGGATTTGTCTGAACTATATTGACTGTGACTCATCTCCTTGCTATGTTCTGAATGTTTTCAGATAACACGGACTTTCATTCTAGTGCTGACCTGAGGTTAGGCTCACTGGCCTCTAATCGTCTGACTCCCATTTCCCTCATTTTCCAAAGGGAGACCCTTGATTTGCCCTTTACCAGCCTTCTGGACCCTCAACTACCCTCCATGAACCCTTCAAGTTGATGGCTTTGAAATGATGTCAGAGAAAATGTAATCACACTAGTTGTAATCACTGCCCTTTTGCCTGCCGTTTCCTTGCTCTAGACTGGATTCTTCTTCTCTTCTCACTCACAGCAATACCATAATCTCCTTTGAAGTTTTTAATGCTGTTGTAAGCTTTCCTGTTCCACCAAGCAGGGAACTATTCTCAGAAAAGTCTTCAGGTATTAACTTGAAAGTAGACATGAGTTTTAATAAATTTGAGTATTCTGTTGAGCTGTAGGAATGTAAGACATTCACAGATCTGTGATCCCAGAATAAAACCTGCATTTTGTTAGTTGTTAAATACATTTGCGTGAGACATTTGAGAAAATGTGGGAACAGGTTGTGTGAAAAGCTTAAATGCTATTTTGTTTGCTACAGTGATTCTTTTAACTTTAGCAGTAGTTACACTGTTTAACTTCGATAGGAAAGAATGGCTTATGCACGCACACATGGCAAAGCATATAGAAAAGCACTTTATCATTTGTTAAAACCTACGCTGAACAATTTGAGACAGTGTTATGCAGACTTTCTTTTTTGGGGAGTGATACGAGTGACTAACTTGGTAATGGAATTGGCAGAGACAATGTTGGATAAATGCTTGGACCAAGAGCTTTGATGTAATAAAGCTGCACTTTCAAGGCCTTTTCTGCAGTGTTTTGGACAGTCAGGAGATCCAGTGATTATTGTTCCATTATATCAATCCCAGTGGGTATTGCATGCTGATCCCCATGAAGTTGCTTAAGTGCATTAACTTATGATTTAACTAATACAATTATTTTTCTTTCTGGATTAAATTTATTAATTAGACTTACATGGATTTAGAATTTCCATGTATTTCATGTTTATTTCTGGTAGGAATGTGAGTGTGCTTCTGAGTCTTAATGGAAGTGGAAAAGCCTCTTTAATCTCTTCTTTATCAATTTAATTTCAATTGAAACCTTTTGTTTTCACATGGAATCTAGTTAGGAGCATTCTTAATAACATGGTTACTGGTAGAATCATTACAGAATTTTATCTCTGTCACAGGCACAGTCTGCCCACTGAGACATGATGTATTAATCATCTGTTCTCATGTGTAGAACATATTTAATTATAGTGTGACATTTCCTTAGTTTTCTGACCTGATATTCTGGAATACCATATTTTGGGTAGAATTAGAATACTGTCATTACAAAATAACTATCACATTTTCTAGCAAAATCCAGCAGTTCCTCCTAGACATTGAATGCCTAAAATATGTTATTACGATACTTGATGCTTCCATTCTACCAGTAGAGTATTTAGCAATTTACTGACTTCTATTATTAACATATGGCAAAAAAGGTAAAATATTTCATCAAAAGGTTGGTCAGTGAGACCTCGTAAGAGACTGATCAATGTCTCAGGGTAGGATCCATTTGAGACTGAGACACCTAAATTTAGATCCATAGATACAGGTGCTTGGGAGTTCCTGTTATAGAATCAATGGTGCTTGGAGACTAGCCACCAACATCTTAATTTGCTTGCCTTAACCTGAGGTATCTACCATTACTTGAGGTGCTTCAGGATATATGAGACATCCACACAGCACAAACACAGTACAACATCCCGATGGAAGACTTGGGACCTTCTGGAGTGGCAGACTAAGGTGAAGCAGGATGCCTACTTGACATTATACAAAAGGCAGTGAGTGTTTTCAGGCAAATGAATCAAGCCCTTGACATTTATTTTGGGACACGATGAACAGCTTTGTAGGCTCCACTGACTGGGTTGACCAGAATGCTGCTGTCTGTGGAAAACTTACACAGCTGGCTCACACGTGGATGCCTACACGTAGACATCTGAATTTAGGTATTTGAATCTGGAGCCAAGTTCCACTGTGGTGCAGGAACTGAGAGCTTGCGAACAACTTGGAATATTATGCATATGAAATCCTTGTAGATGGAACAAAGAGAAACAATTGCATGTTTCAAAAAAATAATTTCTGTGAAGTTCATGGAATATTGTTAGGGAAATAATTTTTGAAAATTTTTTATCTTACATCTTCTATACCATTCCTGTTTTCTCCAATGGCTAGAAACATACTCTTTTACCTACCAGAGCCACTTTTAAACTTTTGTAAATTCATGGTTTGCTGCAGATAGCATTTGGGTTTCCACATATCAGTCAAACCTGTGGTTAACATAAATAGGTGAAATCAAGCACAAAATGCTGTCTTCAATCGCTTAGGATGTACTCTTGAGAATGATTTCATCCTCCTCCTTGCATGGAAAGGCACATATTCTTTAGCTTTCATATAACTGAAATAGCCATTTTAAAGGTGTCTACAAAAAACTCATTGACAGTTCTACATTCTCGGCTTTCTCTGTCTGTTCATGAAACTCGAGAAGATTCTGACAGCTGAGGACAGAATTATGGAATAACTGTACAATAGGGAAGGCTCAGAGTTTCCTAGTCCAGTTGCATAAAAGCTTTGTGGGGCACTTAAATGCTTTCATATGCATTGGAAAACTGAACTAGATTTTTTCGAGAGTGATAACAAAGTTGTTAGGAAGCAATGCTGTTCCATTCCTTGTCACGCAGAAGATACAAAAATGACACTGATGTATGGGAAAGACTGTAATCATACATTTATGCCTGTCACACATACTTTATAAGATTGGGACCTAATTCTCAAATCCACACAAGGCACTTTGTGTGACTGAGCAGCAAAAAGTATCTTTTAACTGCATTAAGGGAGAGCATTTCTCCTTACGTGGGGGAGCTTAGCTGCTACAATGACTTCAGGATCACTCTCTGATCTCCAGTGGCACCTCCCTTGTGACTTGCGGTAAATTAAAGTAGTTGTTCCCTTACTTGTGCTGGAGAATCATTACAGAATGGCAACAGGCACTTCCCTACTTGCTTTTCTGTTTGGGCAGAATTTGGCTGGAAGGAGCTAAAGACAAAAACATGAAGCCTGAGGCAATCCTTTCATTAGTGGTGGAACAATGTCGAATGAAACCTCTGAAGAAAGTTCGGTGTAGGGGCTCTTTACACTGTGATATGCACTCAGACATTTCTGAATTGTTGATTCAACATTGCTATAAATCTGTATGCTAAACTGATTACAAATCCCATCTAGCTTGGCATTAGTTACAGACTAGTAATCCTGTTTGAGGCTTTCAGCTGATGTCATGACACATAGCTGGACTGAAGAAAGTAAAAAATTTTCAGTAATGCTCGGCTTGTTTTCTGACGTAGGCTTGGTTTAAACAGCTTTCAAGATCTGTCACATTTTGGTAAAATGGAAGTTGGGAACTCATTCAAAAAGCAGTGAGATGCTTGATAGCATTAGGCACAACAAAATTTTGTGTTGCTAAGAGAAGAAAGTGCTAAGAGACATTCTGCTCTTCATTGCGAAGCAGCTAATACAAGTAAGGCAGGACAGTAAGTAAGGTTTTGCTCTAAGGAGACCTCTGCCTGACATACATTACAGGACTGGGGCTCTGCTTCAGGACTAGCTTTTACTCCTTGAACTGTGGAGAAGGACGTTTGTTCATTCTAACCTCTAGCATGCAGCTAAATTGATGGGGTTGTGAGCAATAAGCTGGAGTATGCTTGAAACGAAGTTCTCTGCAAGGCAAAGTGGAAACTATGTTTCTAGTAGTGCTGGGGACCTTCAGGTGACATTGGTGGCATGAGCTTTGGGTTCTTCCTAGAGAGGAATGGTGTGCAGGCGATGTCTCTCTCCCCAGGCTGCTGCAAGAGTGATGGAGTTCCACTGCACTGTGTAATGAATTCCTGCTAGGATATTTGCCTGGAAAAGAGTATGTTTTTACTGACTGAAGTCTAAATAAACTGTCTCATCTGGTGCAGGAGCTCATCAAGGTTCGGAGAACAAGCGCACAATTTTCTTGAGCAAGTAACTCTCTGACCAGATGACTGAAATATGAAATTCTTGCCATGCTGTTAATACCAACTGCATTTTAGGAAAAAAATTACAAAAATGCAGGGTTATAGTATTGATAAGGCAAAAAACATTTCAGAAATCTATTAATTTACGCTTCCCAGTTTCTTTCTTGTCACTTGAGCTGTTCTCCACTTGATTTCCATATCTCTACTTAGTTCTTGCAAATTTGCTGTGTAAGTGATATGTTTTTCTGTGTCATGATATTCAGAGGCTGTTTTTCCCCAGCTGTTCCCCTGTCTATGCTATATCCTGCTGTCACTTTCAAGCTATCTTTGGTTACAGGTGTATCACTTGTATTTTCATGTACTTTTACCACAGTTCCACAGATAACCTCAGAACAACTGCACTGTTGAGAGACTGGACTGTCTGTAGCATGTAGTCATCCACCTGTGAAATCTCCTGGTTGCACGATCTAGTTTTTAAGATTCTGTACTGGTGGTGTTGCAAGACCTTTTCTTTTTTTTTTTTTTTGTCAAAGCCTTTCTTATATTGAAGTCAATGGCAAAACTGTAATTTCATCACAAACGTTTCTCTGATATCCATGGTGTTCTGTGAAGAATTTACAAAATCTTTTCCAGGGTAACCATCCTGACCCATTGTGCCATGTCACGTCAGCGAAGTTTGTCTCAGATCGCATTGATTTCTTCTTGAGAAGACCCTTCTCTCTTCACTGACAGATAAAATCCAACTGGACTGGCTTCATGCACATGACCAAGGTCATGCCTTTATGGGACAAAGTGACTTTTCATGCTGGCTACTAGTGTCAGTTTGCTTAGCTGATATTCTTAGTCAAACTGATATCCTGGCAGTAGCCTGGCAGTACCTTGACAAGTTATCAACAGCTGAAGAGAAAAATTGATCAGTAGTGAAGTTTACATATTCCAAATGAAGATAGGACGTTCAAGAATATTCAGTGTTGATCTGATTGTGTTACCACTGTGAAGAATGGCAAAGCTGCCAAGGCTCCTGCTAGAAGGGAGTATAGCATATTTTGCTAAACACATAAGAGTCGTAGTATTTATTAGCCTCTCCCTCCTTTAATTTCTTTGATAAATCAGTGGATTTACCATCCAGATATATGGCTAGATATAAAAAAAAGAGTTAATGCAAATCCTTTCATTATCACAAGGTAGAAAATATTGGAATCTAAATGGCATTTATGGGAGGATCAGCAGTTAATATTTATCCAGACAGACTGAAACTGCAGTTTCAGAAGGACACTGGTGCCCTGTTGCTGATGAATACAAAATCCAAATTTAAATTCATGTTGCATTCCTACAGAAGATCTGTAAGGTTCCTGGTATAAAATTATTTAAAAATCATTTTAGAAAACCATTACTATTTAAGTCTTAAGAGGTTGTTAAATTTGTGCTTGAATAAGTACCATTAAAGTGGACTAAGCTTCATTGTTGTACTTTAAAACCATTTGCATCAGACTGCTGTGTGTACGTGTGTGAGTTCAGAATGTGTGCATTTGATAGCCAGGGGAAAATAAGCATGCCTGGGTTAGCTTAGACACTGTTTCCATTCCACGGTTATAATCAAATGAAAATATGTAGAAGTTTAATTTAAAAAGCACCATTAAATTGTAAAACATAGTAACGCTAGGACACAAGCTGTGTAACAAACCACATGGGAAAGTGATGATTACAATCTTGCATTTCTTCTTGTGGGCTTTGTTGGGTTCATATGATTTGTGCTACCAAAGTATGTCTGTTCTCCCTTCCTTTCCTCAGGGGAAGAAAAGTCTTATAATTGCTGCTTTCCTCTGCATTAGCCATGGTGTTTTAATTTGCTCTGTGGACATGCCATCAGTCCTGTCATTTAGTTCCGCAGCACAACGTTTAGGTTCATGGCGTGTCTCCATCAAGACAAGCAGGGCTTTCCTCCATCCCCTGCTGTGTAGCACGCTGACTGGCAAAGGTGACACAGCGGATTTCAATGGGTTCATTATGTCTGATAGCTAAAAGCACTTCCCTACATGATTTATTTATAGATGATAACTGGTAAAGGCTGGAGTGTGTAATGGAGAAGATTACTTGGTCTCTTGCAAACAATATCCTATTTCTTAAGGGAAGGCATTGAAGAATTACTGCTTGTAACCCCATAAATCGGCACTGTTTCAGCAGTTTTGGTCAACTCATAAAGTTGACAGCTTCCAGGGGAAGTGCAAGCAGCACCTTCTATTTTTCAGCATTTCCCCCAGCCTGCTACAATTATAAAGGTTATGAATGGCTTTATTATGAATCACTGAGCTGATGCCAAGTAAAGATAGACCAGAGCTCTCCTCCGCCGAAGATCCTGAGGGCTTGCTCAGGACTCTGTAATTCTGGCCCCTCACAGACTTGGCAACTGTCAAACTGATCTGTCTCACTAGTAAAGGGTGGGAAAGCGGTGGGTCATATAAAATGAGATACTTCACCACCCCATTTGCTCATCTGACAAACTGAATTAAGCTCTTTTGGGGGTCATCTGAAGTCTTTATTAGAGAGACTCACAGCAGTTCTCCTGGGTGAGCTCCAGGGTGAGTCGAGGTCTAAATCCTGAATGGCAGAGAAGGGAGCTGAAGACAGGGAAGCCTTGCGATGTCAGTGAGAGCTCGAGCATGAGGAACATACCTTACATGCCTCCTGCTAGGCTGTGTTAAAAGGGTCACTAATGGCTGCGTTGGAAAGAAGAGAAGCCACCACTTGGGTGGCAAAAGATAGGGCTCTGACAGCTTGTTAAAGGGATAGTGGGACACCTGGACGTCTGTCTCGGGGGAGGGCTGCCAGTGTTTCTTCACTACCAAATAAGCATTCTGTCTCTTTAGGGATCCAGCCTGTGATGCCCAACTCATAGAATCATAGAATCATAGAATCATTTAGGTTGGAAAAGATCTTTAAGATCATCCAGTCCAACCATTGACCCTACTCTACCAGGTCTGCCACTAAACCACCTCTCTAAGCACCACATCTACACGACACTACTCTTCCCTACACATGGCAGTTGAACGGGGCTCACTTGCTTCTGGACATCACTTGAGCTCCCCTAAAGCCCAGCCCAGGAGTCCCTTTCTGAGGAGCTTACAGACCTGCAGTACACCAAAAGGTATTTTAATGCCAGCCCTGTCTCTGTTGGTAAAGAAATTATTACTCATGGGAAAAAAATAAACATCTGTGTATGCTGATGTAAACCCATGCACTGTAATTTAGATTTCTAAAATATCTGATGTAGCTATCACATTGATTACACTGTAGTTATACTGTGCAGCTGTTAGTTGTCTCTCGGTAGGATGTGTTTTGGTATGGTAAGGTCTACGCAAAAAAACCAGATCTGCATTTTCCAGTTTTCAAGATTACCAGTTCATTTCACCAGGAGCCTAAAAATCACAAGTCTGTTAAATAGAAAAGCCATAACATATGCAACTTTCCAATAGATTTTTTATTTTACACACTAACCAGAAACTAAGTTGGGCAACAACAGTAGACTTAAAAATTTGTCTGTGATTGAAGGACTGCATTTCACCCTGTTATAAACATATAAATTCAGAGTAGGTCCAAATCCAGGAACTTAATTTTCAGCTTGTATGATTGCAGAGACTAGAGACACAGTTTTTATCTTGTGAATGGAAATATTATTATATTAATTAAAAAAAAAAATTTAGCTTTCTCATAAATAAGATTTCTAGCCACAGGAAAAAATAATAATTAGAACAAGACTCACATGATTTTTCTTTCATGGTTAATAAAAAGGACGAAGGGAAAATCACATGTGCACTTGTTCCACAGAGAAAACAAACCTACAGCTTTTAGACAGAGCTCTAGATACTCATTTTTGTAGCTGTGCACATGCCTATCCTACCTCCAGTTAATTGGTGAGATGAAAACTGATTAATTTTCACATCCTATCACAATTAAAGAAAAAAAACAACCCAGCCCTCTACTATTTGTTCTATTTAAGCATCACAAATGCCATAGCTTAGTGAGGTACAAAATTACTATTGAACTAAAGTTCCCAATAAGGTCTTAAAGAAAGAGCTGTTGTACTTCATCACAAGCCAAAGTTAAAACCTCGGAGAAATTGCTATTATAATTTGTTGAAAAAGTGTGGTTATTTCTATCAGTGAACAACCAGGAAAAGAAATCTCTCTAATATGTTTTGAGTGTAGAAAAGTCACTTCAGCTGTACTCTGCTTATGCCATGTCTCCTAGACTTGCTTGGTAGAGATCAGGTGGTTTGAAAGAAAGGAATTTATCAGCTGGCCCGTGAAAAGATGCTGAACCACAGGCAAGATGTCAGCTCAGCAGGTCTTTGATTTTTGAATGTATCACATTATTCTGAAACAGACTTTGAGCTGTTATTTAATCCATCTGCTTGTATATCTGCAGTCTCATGGGGTTCACTATCATTTTTGACTCAGGTATTTCACCTGTTCTTACCTCTCCAGAGACAGAGATTCCTTGAACATGGAGGTGCTCCAGTTCAGAACTTTTTAACTCCTAGATTGATTTCAAGTTTTCGCTCTCTTTTTCTACAGTTTCAAACCAATGACTTCTTGTCCTGCTCACAGTATAGAGCAGTTTGTTTCTTTTTCTCTGCAGTAGAACTTATGTATATGAAGACTGTTACTGTGTCTCCCCTGTAGACTAAATATCTCCAAGTTCTTTAGATGTGTTTTCTGAAAATAATCCTGTTTTGTTTTTTTGTAGGCTTTTGCAGATCTCGTCTGGAATTTGCTTGAATGAAATGCCCTAAATTGCACTGTATTGTGCCTAGAACAAAATGTATTTAGGTAATTTTAGCTAGCAACAAAGGTGGTGGAAAACCACTTTTTTGTGTTTTCAGTAAGAGTTTCCCTGAAATATGGTTAACAGGATTCTCTCTGTCACTCTGCTTCATATTACATTCTCCCTTCCAGACAACAAAAATCAGTTTACGTCTTGGAGACTATAGTTGAGTAATCATAAAATAAAATGTATGATGTCAAGATTAAGATAAACAAGCTGAAGGCAATCTGGCAATATGATAAAGGACTGCTTTAATTGTGAGAAATGGCCAAACAGATAAAAGGGGAAACCCAAGTAAGGGTAAACACAGATGAAAGCCCTAGTAATAGAGATTTTGTAACTTTTTTACTAGAATAATCCTTAACTATGACATAGATTTTTTTATGATGTTTTCCAGAAAACATAATAGAAAAGTCTCTGTAAGTCATTAGCTGATCAAATGTCCACTGTAGAATTATAATTTCCCAGTTATCCCACATAAATAATAACTGAGAATCCAGGTTAAGTCATGTAATTAACTTTTTATTATTACTTATTCCTGAGGAAATTATTAAACTCCTCAAAGTCCAGAGAAAAATACACATAGGTTTTATGTGTTCTAGCTACCCTGTTGAGGAGTACCTACCCATTTCTAGATAGTTCCTGGGCAAATAATCTTCCCCTCAAATTTTATGGACGATAGAGCTCTTTCAGAAATCCAGATGAATGAGGGTGCTCCGTAGTCTGGAGGAGCATTCTGATAGCATTCCACTCTTCTTCTCCCATATCTGGTATCTGCTCCTGTGTATTTGTTGGCTGGAGATCACCAGCCAATGGGGTCAGAGACCCCATTTCTCACCACTGTAAAAAGCTTCCATGTGTCCCTCTACCTTGTCTTACATTAAGGTGGACAATCCTCTGCTAAGGACTGACTTGCTGAACCTTTGTGGCAGAGGACATTTTTGCAGTCATATGGAAACATGAAAATCAAGAGAGGAAGGGAATTCTCCCTTCTCCTCTGAGACCGATCACCTGCTGCCACAGGTAACATATCATAGATGAACAGTCCTGGTCGGGTTCACAGAAAATCTGTTCCCTGCACTGCAAATCACAAGACCACATCACAATGTCCTCCAGCATTGTCAGCATTAGATAGCTGAAGCCAAAGGGGGGACAAGGGAGACAAGCTACAAAAGACTCTAAACTTTTCTACCTGGGAGTGCTGGGTCTAGCCACAGGCACATCCAAGCTCACGTCAGTGCACCCTCCCTAAACTGTTGGTTCCACAGAAAGGGAGCTTGGCCGTGTAGGCTGAAAAGGAGCTGTGGAAGACTGTGACCACTCGCCCTGCCTGGAGACTTGGAAGATCTGGAGCCGAGAGCATGATCACACTCATTATAAATGGAGCCTGTTCTATAGGATTCTACTGAATGTTGTCATTTATTTTGTGAACCCTCAGTCAGTATGTTTGCTTTAATTCTTTAAAAACATCGCTAACCAGAAATCACAAGAAGAATTACTTCATTAAGGGGTTCTGTTGAGATCAGGGATTATGGTAACAGCAGATCTGTAGTCTTTTTTGATTTTGCCATTACATCAGATAAATGACTGCTATTACTGCTCTGGTTGTTGTTTACTCAGCAAATGAACTTCATTCCAATTCACTTTATTGTACGTCATGATTTATTTGCCTAGTGTTGTTTACAGTGTGACTAAGCTGACCAAGGCATTATCATGTTTGCACGGAGAATGCTGTGAAGAAAGCTAGACTGGTTGGTGTGTGTCCCATGTATAGGGAATGTTCCACTGTGGCAAGCCACTAGCAACTTGATATATACTTATACAGGGAAAAAAAAGTGCTACTCAAAACTGATGACCTTGTAAAACCACACTTTTTAACATACACTTTTAATTTTCTCAAAATAGACCTGGTAATCACAGTTTCCATCCGTTTTTTTTTGTCATTGCCAGGTGAGTTAATATATTCTTAGGATTCAGCATGCTCCCAGATCCAGGGTGACTCCACAGCTCTGCACCTCTCTGTGCCACTACTTTGTCCTGTCTAAGCGCAGGTCTTGATCATACAAGCCTTCTGGTAAGATGTATGCAACAAGTGATGCAGGGTTGAATTCTTCAGGCTCTGCTCTTTTACAAGTTCATATCCACATGCAGTGACTTTTCCAGCCTGCTATGATTTGGGAGAAGAGTCAGTCTGTACCAATCAGGAAGGGAGGTTTGCACTCTTAAATCCACTTACAGCAATGAGCAGCACCAAGTTTTGCTCCAGTCATCTGAAAAAACAGCTACCTTCGTCCCAACAAGTCATCGTTGTCTGAAATGACCACGCATTCCTGAATAAATGCTTAGAGATGGCATTTTCAAGGTTCAAACAGATTTTTATACCGGTGTTAGTATAGCTTGTTGTTGGCTTAATTAAGGCCATAGATGCCTCTGTTAGGCTGGAGAATGTTTGTCATAGTTTGAGTCCAGGAGTGTCTGTGCTCATTTGACTTTCCAGTCACTGAAATCTCATTCTGCTGTAATGAGCAGATTGGAGCTGATTAGATGACCTGCAAGAGAAAACATACAATAAAATACTGCAATTACTGGAAAATGTCAAAACATTTTTATGTGGAAGCTTTTGGATTGATTTGGTGGCCATTTGGAGAGCTGAGCCACTGTTGGAGCCAGAGGACAGGGGCATGTACGCATCCAGGATTAATCATGAATCAAAACACAGGAAGAATAAAAAAATGCATAGGATGTACACACTGTGGAGCTGCATCGTTATGGGCCTCATTAGTCTGGGCAACCTGGTTAGCTGAATGCTATCGCAACGCCACCTTTGTGGCTCCTGCTGACCTTATTTTCACAGGAACAGTGTTTTTAAAATTCTCTATGCTTTATTGTTATTTAATATTATATTTGAATTTGGTATTACTTGTGTGGAAAAAAATGCATTTGTCAGTGTTGCATTTAATATGTTAATTTAATTAATTATTTTAAAGAATAGCTGTTATAGGAACAGACAGCAGGCAAATCTGACTTATTTTTAAAATAGAACATGTATGTTAAATTCACTGTTCATTCACACTATTGACTCAATATATTTTGCATGTTTTTGGATGGCAGAAACTCCATTTTATCGAAACAGTTTTCCCTGTGTCTCATGACACTGTTTGGGGTTGTGAGGCATTAACATTGTAATCCTGAAAAGGGTGCTATGAGGAAGAAACATTTGTCTTTATGGTACTAGTTGTTCACTGTGCTTGTTTTATGAACTAAATCATAGAATCATAGAGTCATTTAGGTTGGAAAAGACCATTAACATCATCGAGCCCAACCATGAACCTAACACTGCCAAAACCACCACTAAACCATGTCCTTTGCGCCATGTCTACCTCTCTTAAATACCCCCAGGGATGGTTACTCAACCACTTCCCTGGGCAGCCTGTTCCAAAGCTTGATGACCGTTTCAGTGAAGAATTTTCTCCTGATATCTAATCTAAACCTCCCCTGCGCATCTTGAGGTTGTTTCCCATTGTCTTTAAATCCCCCCAGGGATGGTTACTCAACCACTTCCCTGGGCAGCCTGTTCCAAAGCTTGATGACCGTTTCAGTGAAGAATTTTCTCCTGATATCTAATCTAAACCTCCCCTGCGCATCTTGAGGTTGTTTCCCATTGTCTTATCGCTTTTTACTTGGGAGAAGAGATGAACACCCACCTTGCTACAGCTTCCTTTCAGGTAGCTGTAGAGAGCAATAAGGTCTCCCCTGAGCCTCCTTTTCTCCAGGCTAAACAACCCCAGTTCCCTCAGCTGCTCCTCATGAGACTTGTTCTCTAGACCTTTCACTAGCTTTGTTGCCCTTCTCTGAACATGGTCCAGCACCTCAATGTATTTCTTGCAGTAAGGGGCCCAAAACTGAACACAATATTTGAGATGCGGCCTTACCAGCACCAAGAACAGGGGGCTCATCACCTCCCTGGTCCTGCTGGCCATAGTATTCCTGATACAAGCCAGGATGCTATTGGCCTTCTTGGCCACCTGGGCACACTGCTGGCTCACATTCAGCCGGCTGGAGACCAATACCCTCAGGTCCTTTTCCAGCCACTCTTCCCCAAGCCTGTAGCACTGCATGGGGTTGTTGTGACCCAAGTGCGGGACCTGGCACTTGGCCTTATTGAACTTCATACCATTGGCCTCAGACCATTGATCCAGTCTGTCCAGATCCCTCTGCATAACCTTCCTACCCTCAAGCAGATCAACACTCCTGCCTAAATTGGTGTTGTCTGCAAACTTACTGAGGATACACTCAATCCCCTTGTCCAGATCATTAATAAAGATATTAAACAGAACTGTCGCCAATACTGAGCCCTGGGGAACTCCCCTCCCCTTGTGACTGACTGACAACTGGATTTAATTCCATTCACTGCAACTCTTTGGGCCTGGCCATCCAGTCAATTTTTCACCCAGTGGAGAGTACACCCACCCAGTTTCTCCAGCAGAATGCTGTGGGAAACAGTGTCAAAGGCTTTACTAAACTCCAGGTAGATAACATCCACAGCCTTTCCCTCATCCACTAAGTGGGTCACCTTGTCACAGAAGGAGATCAGGTTTGTCAAGCAGGACCTGCCTTTCATAAACCCATGCTGACTGGGTCTGATCACCTGGTTTTTCTGTATGTGCCATGTGATGGCCCTCAAGATGATCTGCTCCATAACCTTCCCCAGCATCGAGGTCAGACTGACAAGTCTGTACTTCCCCAGATTCTCCTTCTGGCCTTTCTTGTAGATAGGTGTCACTTTTGCTAACCTCCAGCCAACTGGGACCTCCCCAGTTAGTCAGGACTGCTGACAGATGATGGAAAGAGGCTCGGTGAGCACTTCTGCCAACTCCCTCAGTACCCTTGGGTGGATCCCATCTGGCCCATAGACTTGTGTGTGTCTAAGTGCGGTAGCAGGCCATNTCAACCAGTCTCCTAAACAGGCCAAAGTCTGCCCTCCAGAAGTCCAAGGCAGCAGTTCTGCTGACCCCTCTCTTTACTGCTTCAAGAATCGAAAACTCTGTGATTTTGTGGTCACTATGGCCAAGACAGCCTCCAGCCATCACATCACCCACAAGTCCTTCTCTGTTCACAAACAACAGGTCCAGCATGGCACCTTCCCTAGTTGGCTCACTCACCAGCTGTGTCAGGAAGTTATCTTCTACACACTCCAGGAACCTCCTAGACTGTTTCCTCTCTGCTGTACTGTATTTCCAGCAGACATCTGGGAAGTTGATGTCCCCCATGAGAACAAGGGCTAGCAATTGTGAGACTTCTCCCAGCTGCTTATAGAATATTTCATCCATCTCTTCATCCTGGTTGGGTGGTCTATGACAGACTCCCACCATGATATCTGCCTTTTTGGCCTTCCCCCTGGTTCTTACCCATAAACACTTCATCCTTTCATCACTGTCGAGCTCTAGACAGTCAAAACACTCCCTAACATACAGAGTTACTCCACAGCCTCTCCTTCCTTGCCTATCCTTTCTGAAGAGTTTATAGCTATCCATTGCAGCACTCCAGTTGTGTGAGTCATCCCACCATGTTTCCATGATTGCAACTATATCATAGATTTCCCACTGCACAAAGGCTTCCAGCTCCTCCTGTTTGTTGCCCATGCTGCATGCATTGGTACAGATGCACTTTGGTTTAGCTATTGATCCTGCCACTTTTCTGGGGAGAGAAGCCTTAATTCCTACGTGACCATTCTCAGGCGCTTCCATGGTTTCTAACACATCAATAACCCTTGTGCCTTTGCTGCCACATGGATCTCCAGCCCCTGTGTCCACTAAGATGGCAGACTGAACGCCCTCACTAGCACATCGTCCCTTAAACATTGGTGTGCTGCCCCCAGGCTTATCTCTAGTAAGCCTGGAACAAGGTAACACTATGAGCTATACAGCTCAATTGGTTATGGTAAGAGAATTGTATTTGGTGACAAAACTATCCAAGCAGAATTATTTTATTGAAAAATTAAACCAGTACAGACTCTAGAAAATATGTGATTGTTTTTGCCATGCAAGGATTGATAACAATTAAAGTTTTCTCATTTTCCTATTGTTCTGTCCATTCTTTTTTATGTTTCTTGTGGTTTTAGAACTTTAATGACCACATTTATAATTGCACTGGGTAAGTTATAGAGTAAGATGGATACATCTTTGTGAAGTTTCTGTACTGTGTATACGACAGATATGAATGAACTTTAATTTTGGAGAGGGTAAAATGAGCAGCACAAGTATGTAGAGATTTTTTTTATTGTTGAATTTCTTCATTTAGCTTCAGAAATGTGCTAATGAATTACTCAACAAATGCAGTTCACACACCAGTATCTAAGACTCGTGGGAACAGATTTGTTAACTTGCATCTGTTGCTGTGGTTAGCATGTTTTTAGTTTGTCTTGTGTACAGAGCAATCCCACAGGAAATTTGGCCTGTAACTTATTTATCCATATTAATGTTAATGAACATATGTGTATAGCTACATATTACTTGTTTGTGGCTATTTCTGGAAGAGAATTATTTTCCCCTGTGCTAACCCCACAAGAACAATGGCTTTCTGCAGCAAAAGACTGTTAGGGCTATATTTCACTTTCGTTGCTCTTTTCACTATGGTATGATATTATAATATTTAAAAAATAACCCTGTATATTTTAAATTATAGTTCATAAGTCACCCTTGAATTGTTGCTCAAACATTTCCTTATAAGGTTACATAATTCTTGGATTAACATCTGTCCAATAATGTTTTGCTCTTGTATCAGCAATACAAAACAGTTACAGCAGAAATTGTTTCAATTGTCATTCCTAGGAAGAAAAGGTGATCGCTGGTACATGCACGTAAGTCCTTCTGTTAACACAATCCATGTACTGATCATAAACAGCTTGACGTGCTCAATATTATGATTCTGTTTGTTCAAGACGTCCCTATTTTCCTGCTAACTTGTGCTGTTTTCTGCAGCTCAAATAACTGAAAAAGATAGTGGGACAGCAGAAACACCTACTCTCCAAGGACCAGCAGAAACTCAGGTGTTACAGATTTGTATGGACAGTCAGCATGTCCTTAAAAAACATACATGGCAGCAATGAAATTCTTGGTGTCTGGCACCTCAGTGGAGATGGAAACAGGACTGATGTTCTTGGCTATGCTGGTGTTTGTGAGAGCAGAGAAGCTTTCTCTGCCGACAGCGACCCAGCCCCTCTCAGGCTACTCCTGTGTGAGCTTTTACAGGCAAGCACACCCTAGCTCTGCTACAGTCCTAGCAAATGTGAGCTGGCTTTTGTGTCTGGTCATCTCCAAGTACAGGTAGGTCCAGCCCACAGGGACTTACAAAAGGTGGTTGTTAATAAACCGATAAACTGCTCACTGCCCTTCAAAAATCCACACACATGATTATGCTAAGGAGAAGGGAAGCCTTCAGGCAGAAGGAACGGGGAAAGTAAAGCCAACTGTTTGCACCCGGTGTGAGTTTATTATGGGATGGAAAACCGAACTATCAAGCACCCTCAAGATCACTTTTATCTGCCATTCCCAGTGTAAACATTTGAATACACACTAAAACAGCCTAGCTCAAGCACTTGACACATTGAGAAGGAGAATTCAGGCATGCATGATAACATACTGCCAGCCCAAGCTCTCACTCAGGCGGTTTGGATGCACCAGGTGCAAGGCAGGATTACTGCAGTCCAGTCTGTCAGCAGGCGTCCTCTACATGACTCTTCCTATGCACTTGGTAGATGTTTCTGATGCTGGAGCCAGGATACAGCTGAGTTTCAGACATCATGATGTTTGACAGGTATAAACCTTAGCTTCACAAGGCAGACATGACCTAAGGATGCTCAAGTAACAGGGATTCTAAAAAATTCTGGGAAACATGGGAAAAAAAGAAACACAGAACAAATCCAAGTGACCTTTGAGAAGCTATTATGAAATGTAAATCCATTTCTTTATTGTCTTCTTATTCTACGTCAGTAAATTTGTACTTTGGAGATGAAAGTCAAATAGAAATGTACTGAACTTTCCAAAATGCCTCGGTGTCTGTTTGTACATACTTTGAAGCAGACACTCAAATTAATAGCTGTGGCAATTTCTATTACAATGTGTATGGATTCTGTGTCATAACAACATTACATTTGGCACAGTATGCAGTGTTTGCCAGTGGCCAACATTAAGTGCTGGAGAAGAGAATAAAAACTGCAAGAAAATGGTGACATCCCCCAGAATAATCTGGTCTCCAGAATTCTATTACTTCTTCACTTGAGGCAGTTTCATAGTCCTCGACTAAGAGTTCTTGCATGAATATGTGTAATTGCCTTTAGACTTTTGACATGAATTCAAAAGGTTAAGTGGATATTGTGTGAAGAATACCTCCTCCTGTTCACTCAGAACTTGTGATGTGCTGACTTCCTCTGATAGCCTTCTGTCCCCTTATTGTGGGAGAGTTCAGAAGGGCCAAGTACTGGAACAGAAAAAAACCACAAAAAAGTAGTAGACTGATATATTTCTCAAGGGTCCTTATACAGTCTAAGTAAAAGCCTTTGGCCAAATGTGAGACCACTCAAACCTGAAGGTGTTTGAATCCAGGGCCCAGCTTTTGCATTTTGTACCCATTTCTAAGGAAAACACAGTCCCTGAGGCAATTTGTGGAAAAGGTCTGAAGCCACTCTCCAGGAGGTTCCCACGAACTGCTCTGAGGAACTATGTTGTGTGGTCACTCTCACTGTGATCTCCCACTGCTGTCAGAGGCAATTGGGAGGGCAGAAGGCACGCAGAACAGCCAGTGCAAACCTGTGCAGCGGGTCGCAAATAGTTTCCCTCAAAACCTTCAAAATAGCAGATGCAGCTGGGGATCATTTCCTTTTCCAAACAAACATCACAACCTGATCTGGCTCTTCAGGCACTTTAAAGTTCCATTTTCTTCAAAAATTCATCCAAAGTCATACATTAGAGAAAAGATCTTAAAAGCACTATGACTAAAAGGGCTCTAGGGAAACAAGATGAACTGATTATACATTTTTGTGTAGTTTGATAATTCGACAACTCTTATTCTCATATTTTTGGTAGATCTAAAAGTAAAATATTCATTACTCTATAAATAGCTTGTTGGCTAGGGAAGCAGAGTGACAGACCATATATTATTTGGTTGCTTTGATTTAAAAGATATGCTCTATTCTAGACTCTACAGGTTATCCATGCGTATGTGTAGCTTTTGAGGGAGAGTCTAGTGACTGCCTCTATTTATTCATCTCAGATGAACAATTTTTATGCACATGAAAGAATACCTCACAGAAAGATGTGATGGTGACTCTCAGGCCAAACCTAAATCAATATTCTATGTTTTATACTGTGCCTGGAATGTATCTATGGAGAGACAGCAAGGATGATCTACGAAGAATGACAGCTTAAGGTCAATAAGCCTTTGAAAGCTAATCATTGCTAAAAAACATTGCTGGAACTATTTGCATCCTTAATGCTCCACTGTCTTTGAGAAAACTGTGAAACAGAGTCCTGCTGAAACTGAGGTTTTGTAGTCGAGCTCTCAAGGTTGTAAGTAGAGATGATATCTAGTCCACACAGGTCAGAGTTCTTCCACCCTTTCCTTAGTCTAAGATCATATGGATGGATGTATTTGCTTAGAGAAGTGTGCTGCTCTCAGGATGTAGTAGGCAAACACTGTGAGAAGATGTTGGTTTTCAGTGGATTTGAACTCCAGTTCAAACATTTCTGAGAATGTTTCCCTTAGTTTTGTTGTCCTCTCTAAGACTGTTCAACAGCTGGGAATATCTCTGAGCTGCCATCTTGTAATCAGCTGCTACAATTTTTGGAGTTCACCACCAAATGTTTTTGTGCTACTCAACTTGAGTAAGCCCATGGCATCCTTTTCTCCCAGCTTGTCTGCCTCCAGCCTGTCTGTCTGATTTACTGCCCCTCTAGAACAAACAGTTTCAGTCCTCAGTCTCCTCCAGATGCTTGCTGCCTTCTTTTCTCACAGCCGCCTTCAAATTTACTACATAAATTCATATTCTGTACAGGTTTTTTATTTCCTAGCAATAATAAAACTATAGCTTGAAAAAAGCATGCTGCCCATGAATAAAAGCTCTTCTAGTAAGTCGTATATACTGCTTCTGCTACAGAGTTTAGAAATGTGAAATAAAACAATGAACTGTTTTTTAAAGCAATAGCTTTGTTCAAGTATCGTCTTCTGGACAGAAAGTTTGCTCAGGTACAAGCATTGCTTCGGGTTTCAGTGACATGCCTATATGTCATCTACTCTTTAAACCAACCTCTACATATCATACATACAATTTTAAAACAAGAGCTTTGTATGAACATAAGGCCTGTGATAGTGCATGTGGTTTGTATTTGGATACTTCAGCACCTTTTGCAGAAAAGATAGAATCATAGAATCACCTAACTTGGAAGAGACCTTTAAGATCATCGAGTCCAACCATCAACCTAACACTGCCAAAACCACCACTAAACCGTGTCCCTCAGCACCATGTCTACCCATCTTTTAAATACCTCCAGGAATGGCGATTCCACCACTTTGCTAGGCAACCTGTTGCATAGAATTGTATGTGTGGCAGCCAAAGTGGGACATTTGACTCTGTGCAGCCTGTGAAAGAGGACTTTTAAATGGGGATGAACCTATCTGTTTTTTGCTGGGAAGAGATAGATGCTTATACAGCACGTGAGGGAGATGCTGAATCTGGTAGCCTGACAGAAGTGAGGCTGCACAGCTCCACGCCCTGGGTCCAACCAGTAGTGAGGCTGAGCGTGTATTATTCCCAGAAGGAGCACAGGCATGTGCGTACACATATGCAGTACATATATCCACATGTCTGGCGACACAGATTGACACAGAAGACACACTCAGCACTCACACAAACACAAAAAGCATCAATGTCATCATCATGTTCCCTTCCCTGGCTCATCAGGAAGAAGGTCTGTTAGTGGAGAGTGTGTATATACATATGTACGGTGTGGGTACCCCCAGCAGCTGGGCTGCATGCTGTCCTGTGATGGGCCTGGGAGGAGCTGGGGCTGGCTGTCATTTGCGTTCCCCCATCTGCTGTTGTTCCTCTGCACTCCTTCCCACGTCCACAGACATGAGTTTTTCATCGAGTAAGCTGATGTGTATCATAAAAATTAAAAATTGTCTGCTTTGAAATACTGGATAGCAATGGAGTCTGAAGAAGTCAACAGAAATCTAGGGACAACAGCTGCTGTAGTATACTTATAGGCAATCTGCAGCAAATGTTAAATGATAACAGCTAGCATGCAAGCTACAAGGGTAATGTCCCCTCCACGCGATGAGAGAAAAGTGCCCAATAAGCTGTATGTGGTTTTGCCTTTGCAAGCCTTATGTTTGCTTTAGTTTTCAGCAGACAAACGATGTGTATTCTGAATGTCCATTTGTCATCTTGCATCACAACACTTCTGTTTAAAGGGAACTTTGGGATTCAAAATACTGAGCAAAAAATTCTCATAAAATGAAATAAATTGAAAGCCTTTACACAGATATTCTAGAAAAAAAATTGGTTTGGCAAAATTACATCTGCAGATTTGACCTTTATGACTCCCTGATTCTTATTCTCAATGTTGAAGATATGATTATAAATAATAATATTAATAATGGTAGTAATAATGTAGGGCGTGGTCTCTGATGAAATAGCCATGCTCACGCAGAATGGTGGTTGCCCGAATGCTTTTCCAGCAGGGCGAATCATTGGATAACACTTGGCAGGGCTTTTCCACTGGTTCCCCACATAAGGTTTTGTGTTTCTTACGGAGGTGAGGGACTTGGAGTTGTTGGGAGACATGAAAATAACAGGAATTCAATTAGATTTCACAGAATTTGTCACTTGCCTCCAACAAATGAGGGAGATGTGAAAGTTTAATGCATGCAGCTGATGTTTGCTAAGCCTGAAAAAGATGACTTTCCAGGACCTCTATGCTTTTGGGCTCAGGAACACGTTCATGAGCAGTGGAAGGTCACGGCTGACACTGAGCAGCTGGGGCTGTTTTCAAAGTTTGTGGTCTGGGAGCAGTAAGATAAACAGCAGCTCAGCAGAGTTTTACTAAAAAATAAATAGAGCATGTTATCCCCAACTTTTGAACAATTAGGAAAAAGTACCATCATGTTGAGCATGGACTTTATTAGTTATAGTTTTAAAAAATGTCCAGAAGGCCCCGATTTGTGGGAATTTGGTTTTGATGTGGAGGAGGGGAAAAATACTGTTCATAGCAGTTAGATTACGTATCCCACAATCTTTTTGAAAATAGCAGATTCGTTTTCACTTGAATCAGCTTCCTTTATGTACAGCTGATACCCAAAGTTCAGTTAATGGAGCTGACTCTGTATTCCAGTTAGTTGTGCTTAAAGTTTCATTATGACTATGTTTAAAGGTTTATTTCGTCTTTTTCCCCCTTCTGTTTGTAGCTTCATACAAAAATGGCAATCATAGAGTGCTGGTCTTAGAGCTGAAAGTGAAACCGGTGGTCTTGAACTAGACTCCTGTAATTTACCATGTACTTGGCCCCTCTTCTCTTTTTTAAAAACAAATGATGATAACATCTATTGGTTTTCATTTTAATGCACTAGAATTAGCTGTAATATAAGTTTTCCAAAGTACTGTAAGCAGAAGTATATAAAGTTGTGCCAAAAAGACTATGAATAATAGATCTGAAGAAAATCCTGGAAGTGCACGGGTTCCACTATCAGACTGCATTAGGCAGAAGTCATTTGGCAAATTTACTAGGTTTTAGGGAGTATTTATTTTTATTTTTCTTTGTTCCATTTTTGCTCTATGGAACCAGAAATCCACACATTGTGTAGCAGCCATTGGATGGGAACCTTGTAATGTTTTACAGAAGAAAATAGATTAAAAATACCTTTTCTTTTTTTTATTAAGAACTTGTCAGTTGCTTTGTTGAATGTGAAAGAAATACCTGGAGAAAAACAGAGAGACTTGTTGGTTTCTTCTACACACACCCTATAAAAGTGTGTATCTTCACACCTTCTCTGCAAATAGCTCCAAACCCTCAAGGGACTTCAGAACTGTGCTGTTGCATTCAGGGGAGCTATTAAAACTTAACTTTTTCTATATTTCATACCTTGAGTGGTTTGGCAAAATGAGGACTGAAGAGATGAAAATAAAAAAAATGAAGTGAGTTCACTGCCCCTTCCCAAGCCAGGTGCCTAATTGTTTTTCAAATTTAAGGATTGGCTTAACAATGAAGAATCACTAATATTTGTCTAAGGGGATACTATAAAATGTATTTGCTAGACTGGGCTAAAATGAAGTACCTCTTAAAAAAATTTCTGGAAGGGGTAAGTGTTTGCAGACCTTTTTTCTCTTTTTTTCAGCTATAAGTCAACATGTACACTTTTACTTTCAACACTGGCTCCCATTTGTTTCTTTCAGTTCTTAAATGCAGCTCTAGCCTAGAATTATAAAAGTTCTTAAGGGGTAGTGTTTTAAATATTAGATAGTTAAATAGTGATATAATGACCTAAACTAAACAACAATTTACAAAGTGAAACTAAATACAAGCTTATCTTATAAGGAGCTCCAGGGTAGAGGTTTTCAATTAGTCAACTTTTATCACAGATTGCTTGAGGTGTTTAAATGTTTTGTTTTTTTCCCCTCTTAAACTTCTGTAACTTAGGCTTAGACAAGTACAAGGAATGGTCATATTAGGAAAGGAAGTATATTTTTTCTGGGGCAGAATAGGTATAAAGATCTAATACAGATGCAGTAGGAACATACAAATGGACAGGTTGAGTTCTCTGACTCATGGTGGGATGGAGGAAACGTGTTTGCAGGCAGGGAAAGTTAAATAAAAAATGCTCCAAGGTCTGACACAATTTTGGTTCAATTTCTGGTTCATTGATGTGACCAGATCTGCAGTTTAAGAAGAGATAACATGCTTTTTACCGTTGATTTGTTACTTTTTAATAGCTGAAGCAGATAGGTAGCTTTAGAGTTTGTCAGCATCTGAAGTAAAAGATCACAGAATCCACTGCTGACGAGGTGGAAGACAACCACAAATGGCCTTTTCTGCCAAGCTGCTTTCCACTGGTTTGTCCCTAACATGTACTGGTGCATGAGGTTATTCCTCTCCAGGGGCAGGACTTTCCATTTCCCTTTGTGGTCATGACAGCCCTGTCCACACATTTTTCCAGCTTGTCCAGATCTCTCTGAATGGCAGCACATCCATCTGGTCTATCAACCACTCCTTCCAGTTTTGTGTATTTTACAGCCTTGCTAAGAGTACACTCTATCCCATTGCCCAGGTCATTAATGAAGATATTGAACAGTATTGGCCCTAATATTGACCCCTGGGATACATCACTTCTGACTGGCCTCTGACTGGATTTTGTGCTGCTGATCACAGCCCTTTGAATCCAGCAGTTTAGCCAGTTTTCAGTCCACGTTATTGTCCGTTTATCTGGTCTGTATTCCATCAGCTTCTCTTTGAGAATTTTATGACTGACAGTCAGGGTAAATGAATGGGATGAAGGGATAGAGTGCGCCATCAGCAAGTTTGTTGATGACACAAAGCTAGGAGGGGTGGCTGACACACCGGAAGGCTGTGCTGCCATTCAGAGAGACCTGGACAGGCTGGAGAGTTGCGCAGAGAGAAACCTAATGAAGTTCAACAAAGGCAGGTGTAGGGTACTGCACCTGTGGAGGAATAACCCCATGTACCAGGACAGATTAGGGGCTGACCTGCTGGAAAGCAGCTCTGTGGAAAGGGACCTGGGAGTCCTGGTGGACAACAGGATGACCATGAGCCAGCAATGTGCCCTTGAGGCCAGGAAGAGCAATGGCATCCTGGGGTGCATCAAGAGGTGTGTAGGAAGCAGGTCCCAGGAGGTTATCCTGGTGAGGCTGCACCTGGAGTCCTGTGTCCAGTTCTGGGCTCCCCAGTTCAAGGAGAAGAGAAGAGAAGGCTCAGAGGGGATCTCATCAATACTTATAAATACTTAAAGGGAGGGTGCCAGGAGGATGGCAGCAGTCTTTGTTCAGTGGTGCCCAGTGATAGAACAAGAGGTAATGGGCACAAACTTGACCATAAGAAGTTCCATCTAAACATGAGGAGGAACTTCTGTACTTTGGGGGTGGCAGAGCACTGGAAGAGGCTGGCCAGAGAGGTGGTGGAGTCTCCGACTCTGGAGACATTCAAAACCAGCCTGGAAACCATCCTGTACAACCCACTGTAGGTGACCCTGCACTGGCAGGGGGTTTGGACTAGATGATCTCCAGAGATCCCTTCTAACCCCGGTGATTCTGTGATTCTGTGAAATGATATCTACTCCTCTCCACTTATCCACTGAACTAGTCATCTCATTATAGAAGACAATCAAGCTAGTCAAACATGATCTCCCTTCATAAATCCATGCTTACTACTCCTAATTACCTTCTTGTCCGTCGTGTGTTTGGAAATGGCTTTCCAGAATTAGTTGTTCCATCATCTTCCTGGAGACTNTACTGATGTTGGGGGTTGCCCTGATCCAGGTGCAGGACCCTTCTTGACCTTCTTGAAGACAGGAGTGACATTTGCTTTCTTCCTGTCCTCAGGCACCTCTCCCAGTCATGATGATCTTTGAAATATGACACAGATTGGCCTTGTAATGACACTGGCCAGCTCCCTCAGCTGCACTTGTGATTGCATACCATGAGGCACCATGGACTTATGTATATCCAGTTTGTTTCAATGTTCCCTAACCTAATCCTCCTGCACTGAGGATGTCTCCATTTCTCCACACATTCCTACTGGCCTCAGAGACCAGGGATTCCAGAAGTCCAGTCTTACCAGTAAGGACTAAGGCCAAGAAAGCATCAAGTAACCTGACCAGTTTTCTTTAGTCTTCCTTTTGCAACTAATACACTTGTAGAAGCTCTTCTCATTGCCTTTCATGTCGCTCACCAGATTCAATTCTAGGTGGGCTTTGGCTTTCTGAACCCCATCCCAACACACTTAGTGTGTCTATATTCCTCCTGGGTCTCCTGTCCCTGCTTCCACCTCCTGTGGGCTTCTTTTTTAGGTTTGACCTTAGTTAGGAGCTCCTCTTTCATTTGTTTGCAAGTATGAAGTCCAGAAGACTGTCTTCCCTCATTAACTCCTCAATCACCTGTGATAGACAGCTGTCATCAGTGCACTCCAGAAAACCCTTTGATTGCTTGTGCTCTGCTGTGTTGCCTATGCACATTGATTGTTGACCCCAGAGTCATGCAGTCAAGCCTGATGTGCTCCAGGCTGCCTTGGCAGCATTGTTGGTACCTCAGTAGAAGAGCAGCAGGGGATAGACAACCCAGGGCCAGACAAGCCTTAGCAGCTTCTCCACAGTATCCCTGATCCAAGCCCTTGGCAAGCAGCAAGATCCCCTCCCTAGATGGTAGGTCAGATATGCAGATGAGAGCTTCCATCCTTGCAGGAGAGACTCTCACAGCTACCTGCTGGTGCTGCTATGGTGCTCAGGCACCACCGGCTTGGAGGCTTTGTGGATACAGGTCACAGCATCTTGTCTATTACCATGGTACTGACCCCCTTCTGGAACTGCAGATGGGATAGGAGCCATCCTCCTGGTATCAGAAGTCACCAGCTTCCAGCCTTTGCCATCACAGTAGTCTCCATTTCCCAGTCCCACAGGCATGGACTCTGCCTCCCCTTCTGTTGGCACAGCTGGGGGTTCAGGCTTGGTAACTGCAGGGTTTTGGAGAATCTCCAGCCAATCTGCTATTTGCCATCCCTGATGCTGCACAGCCTGTGGACCCCCTTCTGCAGCTCCCTCACTTGGCAGGATGGGCCCTCCCCAGCACCCATGTCCTTCAGGTGAGAAGCTCTGAACCAGCCTTGGCGAGAGTCTGCAGAGCTGCGTTTGCTGTTGGGATCTCGTTCTGGGTTGAGGTCTCTGATGTGCTGGGGGTAGACGCTCCTAGGGGGCTGAAGTCCATGCCCTGCCACATGTCACCACCACTTACCACTGCCTAGCACACAAACACCGCCCCCAGCAGAGTTTCTGGACCACTTCTGATCTAGGACCAGCAGTTACATGGGCACCTCCAGCACCTGCTGACAAGGTGTTTGGCCCTCACTAATGAGGAGCCAGCTGGAAACAAAAAAGCTCAAAGCTCCCTTTGATCTGGAATTGCTGATGGAGCTGGTGAGAAGCTGCTAGAGCTTGCTAGCTGGCAATGCTTGCTGCAGAAACGCCCAGCCAGCAGCAGCAGCAACAGTCAGGGTGGCTGCATTGAGGTCCCCAAATAGCTCCCAGGAGTCTTCCAACCATCCCAAGAGAAGTTTCAGAAGATCTTGAAGCAAAGCCCAGAAACTGCTGTGCAAACTGCTGCGTGTTGGCTGCCTCTGCTAGCTATGTTCGCCTGTGGGCCTCTGCAGTGCTCAATGAGGACAAATGGCCCGGGGATTTCTTGCAGATGCAGATCCAGTATGAAAGATGAAACTGGATGCAAGCTAGTAAAAAGTGAAGGAGAACTGCACTGTTTGGAAGGCATTTAGTAGAATCATTTACAATGCCAGCAGCTTTGCAGAAGGAACTTTAAGTGCTGGTATGAACTTGATAAAAACAGAACACTGAAGTGTACAAAGATTCCTTAGATTTGGGCAACCCTGACAGTTTAGATACAGATGGGCTAGAGTTTTAGCTGCCTCTAGGCATAGGAAGTGGCCGCTGATTGAGAAAGAGTTTTAGAATATTTATATTTTGGGCTGTTAAGATTATGTTAAATCCTTTATTAAGCAGTGAAGTTCTTGCATTTTGCTCCATGTTCATAAACCTTGTTCAATGAAGCTTACAAAAATGCTTCTATTGAAGTCAACACACTTTGGAGTAAGCCCTGTGCATCCAAATCATTAATATCATATACATTTCTATTCACAGTGCCTTCCTGCACCTTGCAAATGTTGTATGAAAAGATTTCTATAAACACAAGAAGAATCCGTTGGACTTTTAAATTCCCGGAAATTTTAAAAACTAAGGAATAAACTATACTTGCTTACATAGATGGAATTTGTAGCAACGTAATTTTGTTGTATGACACAAAGTTTTTCAAACTAAAATGTATATATTCTGCATCTCAACGTAGAAAGCAGTTTCCGGGTTGTCTGCTAGGTTAAATGGCTCTCTGTTACAAAAGCATTTATCTTCAGACAGGAAAGGATCATAACCAAACCATGGCCAGTCTTGTCTTTTGTCTTACTGGGAAATACACTTTGAAGAGCTTGAATCATGTTTGTAGTTCTTTCTTGAACCCTTTTGAGTTAGTCAGCATTCTTCTCAATATGTTGGCAACAGAGTTAATTGCGATATTCAAGTAATGGCCTATTATAATTTCCGTGCTGCCTCTAAATATCACTTCAGTTTCCTTCAGAATTGCACTTTGACTTTTTTCACCTTGACATATTTTTTAAATCAGTTTAATGCCTTAGACCATATAAAGGCTTTGTCCTTCAGCTGCAGTGAAGGATTTGGAAATAGGCTGTTTGACTTTTTAAAATAGGGCTATATTTTGTGAGTTACAAAAGGTTTGCACATAATTTTAAGCTTAGAATTCTGTCTGGTTTTGTGCATTCTTCAGGAAGACCCAGCTCATATGAATCGATCTGACCTGGGCAAAACCATGTCAAAGAAGGTATTATTTTCTGTCAGTGAATGCAAGTCATATACTGGTAAGTTGTTATTTTTCTAAGGCTCTTAAGATACATACCTTCATATACTGAAACTGACTGCATCATAGACAAGAATAAACAGGCATATTGGAGAAATCTGTACAACCTTCAGGACAAATCACCAACATAACATTACTTGAAAACATTTTCTTGACTCAGCTCTGTTTTATCACAACAGACATCCAAAAGATGTCTATAAACACTAAGACACTTTGCATTGTCTGAACTTTCACGACAGAGTAGATGCTTTTCCAGAATTCGTCTTTGCGAGCAGCTTCAAGCAGAGGATTCAGGTATGAAATACACATATATTCAGAGTTGTTCAAGTTGCCTCTGCAGGGTCATGTTAACTTTCAAGCTGGGAAACAGTAAGCGCATGGGCAACCAAGATAAACAGCACAGGATCTCCCATGCTCTTTGCAGTTTCTCTATTCACTTTGAGGCCGTGGTTTAGAGATCAGCTCAAACCAGCCTAAGCTGGCATGGCTGCCAAAAGGTGACATTCAGGAATGTGCTTCTGGGGTAGGTGAAGGAGGAGGGTGCACCGTCCCTTCCAGTGGCAGCATGATTGCAGATGTTCTTAAACCAACTGTGAAACCATCCCCTGGGGGGACTACAGTGTCTAGGAGAGAGGGTGTGTGGGACTTTAAAATGAATAGGGTGTCTAGCCTTTAAAATCCCATCACAGAACTGGTTGCTGGTAATGCAGACAAAACGTCATCTTCAAACCAGGAAGGTTTTGTGTAAGTATTGTCATTTCAATCTCCCCTCTTGCATTTCAAAACTACTAGAAATTATTAGATTGATTCCAGACGACCGGGAGATAGAACTGATTTACAGCTGTGTTCCACAATATACCAAGTGGAAAACAGTTACATCAGGTTCAATCAAAGTTGTAGTCATTTTTTCATTCATACTTTGTCTGCTTGTTTTACTTTCAATATGTTGAGCAATATATTTTCTCAATATATTACAAATATGATTGACTAGATATTTCTGATGTGAAATAGCTTCTGGAAAAAGTACACTGGTTAGTTTCCATGATACATTTTGTATTGCTGTTCTCTTGAAGTAGCTCTCAGAGGGGAAACCATCACTTAAGTCATTTGTCCAATCTGGCTATAAATCAGTGGAGACTACACTGCAGAAAATATTCCTTCATTGGCAGGCGCTTCGATGGGATGACCTCATCATTTTTTCCATCTCCAGTATGGAGGTGTCTAAGATTTATTACAATCTTAATATAAATTCAAGATTATGGATATGTTTTTATGACTTATTGTCATGACAATGACAAAAAAAGGCCAACAAAAGTACAAGATAGCTTTATAGTGTCAGGATATTAAAATATGTCAATCCAAGTTTACGGCGAAATTTAAGCAGGAAGCATCTGAAAATGGGATATTTTCTCATCTCTGTTCTTTTCTAAAGATTAAACTAATTAATTCTGTTACAGAAAAACAATGTTTTTCCTGTCAATCCAATACATGACTTAAAAAGAAAACAACAGTTTCAGGATGATTTTAAACCAAGGTCATTGCTAACGTTTCTGGATCACATTGCAGATAACCACTGCCCATACTGTGACAACTGATTAGATTAGGAGCCAGATCTAAAAAAGAGCACAGACCTGAATAAGAAGATATAGGTAGACTTCTGCTGCCTTACTCAAAGATGTAGTCTAATACTTCTTACCTAATAGTTCCCTTAGCCCAAGGTTTTTAAATGTCAGTAATAATGCCCTTTTTGCCCTTAAAACTCCCAACGTTTAACCTAATAGTTAGATGCCTACCCTCCATCTAACCATCCCTGGAATCCAGAAACAAGACAGGGACAAATATAATATCCCGAATGACTTTTCTGATATTACTGGGCAAAGTAAACCCTGAAAAGACTTTCAGAAATGCTGGTGCTAGGGTAACAGGAGCTATTACTGAACGGTTACTAAGATGCTTAGAGAAAAGCTCAGGAACAATAGAAGAACTAAGGATGTGAGGGCAACCCCTCAGAAAGTGAAAGGAGATCAAAAGGACACTCCTTAGGAGTGAAAATGAAGGCTGGACAAGACCACAAAATAAAGGGTTACACCAGACAATGGAGCAAAAAAAGGGAGTCTGGAAGCCATCTGCACAAAATGGGATTTGCAATACCATCTATATTCTATAGATCCTGCTAAAGATGAGAAGGAGAAAGAGCAAGGAACACAGTTGCCATGTAAAGCTTAGCTGTAGTTTTTCAGCACTAATCTGGGGAAGAAGACACAAGCTGCGGGCATGAACTGTGGGCATGTCTACTGTGTCCTCAGATCAACCTTGCTCCTACTGTACATACAAGCCGTGTGCTGAGCGTGAGTCAGGACTGATCTGGCCTTCCTGGAATCCAGATCTTTTCAGTGGCTGATAGATCAGAACGCTGAAACTATCCAGGCTACTGTCTGCAGGATGTTGGACCAGTTCCTGAGGTCATAACTTCTCCCCCTTTTGACTTAATCACATTTCCTATTAATTCTACCATGCAACAGGGAAATAGGTTTAACTGTCATTTTGCCATACCCTTTCTTAAGGGTGAGATCTTGGGCACATTCTTGTTTGCATTTGTCAGCAGATACCACAGTTACACAACGAATGCAAAGGCCATGGTGCTTATTTGTGTTTATATTCTGCAGCTGTGGTCTCTAGGAAGAGCTTCCTCGTGCCTGGTGTCTGGATGACATTATGGACAGCCCTTCAGAGCCTTCTTTAACCATGACCATCAGATGGCCCTTTTGAGCCTCCTTTAATGATATACTCTAGATGATCAGGATACAAATACTCGCCAGCTAAGTCACAGAAGCCACCCCAGACTACTGACAACTCATGAGACTCTAACTCTCATTGAACTACTTTGTGACTGTGTCTCTTTTTTTCCATACAAATCTGATAATTCATCTTTGTCTGATTTGATTTTTCATCTGCAATGGCCCAGCTATTCTTTGCAATCAAGTGACACCGCAAACATAGCCACAGAGTCAGGGCCATTGTCAAGAGCCGCCTGAAGCAGAAGAGTTCAAGCAAAACACCCTCTAAAAGGCAGAGTGTGTGTGGATAGCAACAGCAGGCAGACTCTCTGACGTGTATGCAATGTCCTTTTTTAAAACTTTGGTGGGATGCGAGAATGATATAGAAACAAGAAACAGAAACCCAAGTCAACATCACTGAACTTCCAAAACAGTGACAAATCTCATAGAACATCCCACACACCTAAAATTCTTTTTTCTTTGCCTGTGGTTGCTTTGTGATGATGCTCTCCATGCAAAATATATATAGTACATACAGGCAGGAAGGCTCAAGATGAATATACAGTGTGCAATGTGGCATGCAGTCGCGGTGTCTAGGGAAACTCACCTGGGAATGGCTGATTGATCAAGCTGGGTGGTGATTCCCCAAGAACTCTCCAGAGAAGGACAGTTTAAGAGCTGTGCGTTAATTAGAGGCACCTGCCTCTACTGAGACCATGAGTTTTTTTCTGGTACATGGCAGACAACTGAGGATAATACCAAGGAATACCACATCCTTGGGATGAGCTGGCGCAGTTGCAACATCAACATGGTTGGCAAAAAGGAATTTGGGGCTGGGAGGAGACTGTTTGTAGGAATGATCTGGGAAGAAGGGTGGGTTTAGATGGATGGAATCACTGGCCTCAAGCAAAGGGGGAAAATGGTGGACTTGGGATATCTGGTAATCCAGCTCGCTAGAGTGTGTGAGAGGGAAATGGGAACATGAAAGGCAAAAAAATCTGCCAGGGGCAACAAAGATGCTGAAGCAGCTGTGTATGAGCAGATGTGGAAAGGAAAGATGAGGAAGAGGGAGGTAGAAGAGCAGTAGGTCATCCAGGATGTCTGTGGGGAAAGAGGTATACAATGGTGAAAGAAACATGTAGTGAAGTGTGAACCCCATAAAGGCAATGATGAGGAAAAATAACCTCTTGCCCATACTATTGCATTATTATTTATCATAAATATCATATATGACTATCAGATAAAAATATTTAATTAAGTGCCAAATTCATATGTCAGTGAAGTCAATGGCAAATGTCCAGATCAAATCAGTCCAAAGATGCTACTAACACGGTATAAAACACCATTAATGGAAAAAATTCTCATTTTGACTTTATATAAAATAAGTAGATTAACTATAGGAAAAGTATTTTTCCCGCCTTCACCCCTGTACTTTCCACTATCATTCAAATGCCCACATCCTTTGAAGACTTCAGAACTGGCTGCCCATTCATGAATGCCTTATTAGCTATTCATCATAGTCAAAAGTGTTGGCCAAATGTTTTTCTTGGACTTCCAGCATGCAACAGTCTTTTTTAAGCAGTTGTCACTTCCATTTTGTTATTCCCTCACTGTTGGCTGCTGTTCTATGATTCAGACTTTTTGCTGGTGATAATTTGTTTCAGGTCACAGTGTTCATTGGCTTAACTTCTCCAGGAGACCAGGTATGAGGAAGGTAAATAGATATGATCACTGGCGTTGAAGATGGAAGAGGCATTTTCTTATTTGTAGGAGTGCAGTTGCAGAGGAAGAAGTCCCATAAAATAGGAGCTCAGGAGAGACCAGTATGTCTAGTTTGTTTCACCTGACACAGCCTGTAGATTTTTGGAATGTCTTATAAAGAAGCATCAGAACTTAGTGTTATCCATGAAAATGAAGACAGAACTTGATCTTTCAATGCTTATTTTGATAAGAATTGTCTTGGAAAGGACACACCTATAATACAATGTTTGTGGTTCCTCAAGGCCAACAAATTTAATTTGTGGACAAATGAAAGCAAGGTTGTTAGACATAAGATCACCCACTGCTGAGGTGAGTTCTGACAGATTTTTGTCTTGTTTACAAAAGGAAAGGAATTGCTTGATCTGGTTATTTTCCAAAATGCTCTTCTTGGTGTTTCACAGTGAAAGAAGAAGAGTATCAGCTCCACAAACTAAAAGTTTAGTCACGGTTCACAGTTGGTTGGTCCAATGGAAGCAAAACTGGTTTTGCACGTATGTATATGTGTTACAGTTGTGGTAGGATCTCCACTTTTAAGGCAATGGTTGAAACACAAGCCTGTGCTCATACACCGGAGGCTGAATCCATCTTTTGATACCTTGCTGCTGCTGAGAAGTTTCTTTTTCTTGTGCATAATTTCCTGCTAAGACTGGGAGAAGCTTGTGTCTTTGTGAAGCTATGGCAGGAACCTGGGGAGTGTGGAAGGTGGTGGGCTGCAGAGCTGGAGGTATTCACTCAGAGGTGCTGGCTCCAGCTGCCCTCTCATATCCTGCCTCTTTTCTATGGGTCTGGGGGAGACTGGTTTGCTCTGATTGACATATTTAACATCTCTGTCTGCACTTGCACAACAATAGTAATGGAGAGTCTGTGGAGTCTCTCTTGGATTTAAAGCTTCCACACCTTCCCTTCCCACACCAGATCTCCAGGTTGAAAGTGACACAGGTTATTTCATTACAGGAAAAGTCCATATTTCCTCTCTGTGCTGCACTTGGAATATAGCTGGCAGCAGTGCCAACTGCAACGCTGTAATTAAATCGCTAGTGTTTTCCACTGTACTTATTACGCCTTGCAGGATAGTATGTTTTCTTACAGCTTGTTCCCATGCAAAGAATTTTTCAGTAATGTTATTGCCTATTTAAGAGCTGGGTACTCTTTTTTTAATTATTATTTTTTCTTTTTTTCGTAATGGAATATGCCTTCTTCCTTGCAAGAGTTTCTACTTCAAAACAAGATTTCCTTCCCTGCTCTGATGACATGGCTCTGAATTCCACCTTCACCATGCCCATTGGTAAGAAAAAGTCTTTTTGGAAGACAGTCTTTATAGACTTTTGTCATAGGCTTTCATCCAGTCTATTCTATGACAGGGATCTTTCCTGAGATCTGTCAAGTATACTAGGATGGTTTATGAAGTGATAATAGCAACTTTCAACACTCCCAAATGACTAGTCATCCAAATGCATAGCAGTGTACTTTGTAAAAGCCTCTGTTTATAGTGCTTTGAACATGTGTGTTAAGCTGTGTCATTTAAAGAATATAACAGGAGGGAGAAAGTACTTTTCTGATCTGATAATTTTGCTTGACCTCCTGAGGAAGAGAGACCTACATGAGATAAGTGAAAGGTAGTTTGCCAATAACTGATTCGGTCTTGTGTTCTGATGTATTAGACATTCCCCATGAACTCCAGCAATTTTTAACTGAGATTGGATGATACTTGTGAACACAGGAGATGGCATGGACTAAATCGAGGTGAACATGTTAAAAAAGAGGCCAAGTGCAGCATATGAATTAAATCTGATACCACAGGCTGGTTAAATGATAAAACATCTTAAAGATTGGATTCATACCTGAAAAGACTTATGTATTCATGTAATATATTCATAACAAAGAATTACTGGAAGAGTCCTGTAACTTTAGACTTCCAAGTATGGCCTGATTTTTTCACACCTTACGGGTCACCAACTTCCATACTTTCCATGTAGAACACATGGAGTTCCTGTGACATCTAGCAAATTTGAAGCCCTGCCATGGATGTGCAGCTATCCACCTTGATGGTGTATTCTGTGTATTCTGTGTAACCTGTGGTCAGAGGACTGACATAAAGCAGAGGAAGACCTGGAGCTCCTTAGGACAGCAGTTCTTATGGCCAACCTGCCTAGATATTGCAATGAGTACATTGAAAGAAAACACTTGGAGAGTACCCTGGGGAACAGGAGTTTTAAATCTGGTAGATGAATGAAAATATTTTAGGGTTCTACTTGAGTTTTTTTAAGTGGATTCTTGATGACTGTAACCTGAACACGCTTGTTAATGCAACTAGCACTGCAACTATATACATCTGCATTTCATCAGTCTTGACCCTGTGGATCTAAGGGCAAGAAACAACAAATAGAGGTGGTGAGAATTAGCCTAGAGGCTTGTTTCCTAAGTTGCAAATGTGAAATCTTCTAGGTCAGAAAGAAGAGGGATGGAGGAAAGGCTAAGCTGTTATCCAGAGAGGACAGACAAGGCTCCCTAATATGGAGAAGTAGGCAGGTGTTTTGTTTTGGTGTTTGTTTTTTTTTTTTCTTGGATGGAAAATAAAAATGATTCTGAACTGTTACGCCCAAGTAGCTGTGGCAGCCATTGGCCTGGCTTGCAGGGGTATACAAACAGCCCATGTGGATATCTTACTTAATTTTTCAATGCAGCTGACATTTCATTCAGAACAAATTAAACTTTCAACTAAACCATTAATTTGGAGCAGCGGATAAAAGTTATGCTGGAGTTTTATAATTTATGAGACAGCAAACCAATAAGGTGAATGTATATACCCTGTGCTTTGGTTGGTTGTTATACAAATGCCATTGCTGTTAGACAAATGGACAGGTTTATTTGGACAAACTGTTTAAAACTTCTCCAGTCAGCTGAGGGCTAATCCACTGAAGTGGAGCTGCCTTAAGATAGTGGAGATACCTTAAGACAGGCAGAGGCAGGGGCCTTGGCAAGAAATATACATGTGGTGGCTTCTGGTGAAGTTTTCTGGAGAAGGCTGATGAAATTAATCTAGCTCTTTTGAGGTGGGACCGCAAAAAAGGAGATCTCTGTCCTAGTAGAGAGGTTGCTTTCAGATACGCACCTTTGTGAGATCTCAGCTAGCATATGAATGAAGCTGGACTCACACATTGATTTTATGTATATGGTATCAGGACTTTTAAATCTGCTTCCAGTAGTAAATGATGTGCATTTAACAAAACGCCAAAGCCAAGAGCTTATCCGTTTCACTTTATACATTCTGTTGTGCCTTAAAATGTCATAAATACCACCATCCATTAAAACTGAGGAAGAGAAGTGCATTAGGTGAATCTTGATCTGTGGGACCTGAAAACACCCTTGCTTTTCTTAATGTAATTTATGCACAGGAAAGTTACGTTCCTAATTTAAATTAGAATTCCTTTATTGCCACCAGCGGGCTCTTAAAGGGTGATTCATCTGAATCTACTATCCCAAGATACCTGTTTCTTTGCAACAGTATTTTGCAGATTTCAAGACCTTCTTTTCGTTAAGCTAAATAACTCCATTTCTTTCCAGCTTTCCTCACAGCGTATATTTTCTTAAGTTTGTCCAATTGGTCTATGGTCAGAGAAAAAAAATAAACATAATAATTCAGTTGAGGACCACATCAGTTCTGAGTAGAACAGGTGGTTTACTTCACATGTGTTACCATTGACTCCTGCTCAAGTATCCCATAATGTTGTTTGCACTTTTTGCAGCAGTGTGACAACATTAAGTTATATTTAGATCGTGTCTGTTTAGACTGCTGTTAAGCTAGCTCTCCTCCACCCAGTTGCTCGTTGCAACAAAAATGTTGAAACTCGCACTTGTTTTTATTAAATTGTATCTTACTTCTTTCAGGCCACTTCTCCAATGTGTCAAGAGAATTTTAAGTTCTTATTCTGTCATTCAATGCTCTCTTAGCTGTTGATGTGCTTATTTACACTTTTTCCCATTGTTAAGATGAAGATACTGACCAGGACTGGAACCATAACATAATCTCGCTGAATACGGTCTTCCATTTTGATACTGAATGTTTTAAATCTTCTGTCTGAAAACTGTTTTGAAGTAACTTTTGCACTACCCTCTAATGGTTTCATCTAGGCCACATTCCCCTATTTAATTTCCAAGACTATTCCCTTATTTCACTTCAGGAAGGCAATGTCAAAATTCTTACTAAAGCTGAAATATGTGTTATGTGTACATTCTCCTATCCCCAACGTCATTTAGAGAAATGTTGTTGATCTGAAACACAAAAAAGCCATGTTTTTCATACAAGTCATCTATGAAGATAATATGCTAAGTTGACAGTGATTAGTACTACTTAAAGTGGTCTTTACATGACCTTTTTAAAATCATGTTAACAGAGTGGTCTTCATCAGATTATACTTAAATATGGCTGTGAATTTTGTCTCTGGAAAGCACTTTCCTGTGACTACTACTTTTGGTCATGTATTTTAATGAGTTCTTGTTACTAAAGGGAAGTGGTCCCCTTCTACAGAGGAGATGGTTACCTCACACTCACTCCTCTATTTCCTTTTTTGTGACACTCCGAAATCCATCTGATTTAGGGAGCTGTTTAGAAAACTAATCTCTCTGTCTTTTCCTCCCATCAAAAGAACAATGGAAATCACTAAAAAATTAGACCACCAGGTTAGTCCCTGCAGGCCCTTATTTTTAAAGGACTTGTTTTTAAATCAGTGAAAAGCAAAGATGTATTATTCTTGGCACATGCAGAGACAATGGGAAAACATTTCCTTAAGCGTAGGTTTCCTGTACTTCAGTACAATCTTCCTTTCGTCGATTTGAAGGGTAATACAGTGACAATTTAGGAGAATAAAGGAATAAATGCTCCACAAAAATTGCCAAAATATCTCTCTGCAAATAAACTAGAGTTGATGCAAATGAACGTGAAGAATTGAACATTGATGGTCACACTGTATTTTGCATTCATAAACTATACAGAATTTGTTGTAAAATCCCCGTTGCCACAAAATCTTACTTTTCTTTGCAAAGTGTTTTGAGATACCTTATGTGAACATTTCTGAATAAAATTAAACTGCCCTGAAGTGAAATGGTATTACATATTTATTTCCACTTTTAAAACAGATAACGATCAAATGAACCCTGGTGATAAATCAGACAGCACTCTGAAAACAATTCTTGTAATATCTGCAATATCTGATTAAATCATTGTGGATGTTTGTGGTATGTCTTCTAGAAGCAGCACAGAATTATTCCTCCATATATGAAAAATACAATCTTGGCGGATTTTATCGTGCAAAACTTTTCTTGTTTCTTTCCCAAGAATATTGTAGTAGTACAGCAAGTGGTAGCTGTGTTCCGGTCCAGCAGAAAAGGTGGTTTTCCCTTAGTCCTGGAGGGCAGTGAAGGCATGTCACTGCAGTAAGACGAAAGGGTAGATATTTGCAAGTCTGCTGTGAGGCATTAAACATATTCTGATTTATTATAACTACGTTAGGGTTTGTGAAATTCCATCTACAGGAAAGAGTATCTTAAACTTAATCCCTCCAATATTAATTTTTCATATTTTATGTATGCACATATTTATCCATATGTAAGGATAAATAATAGAGAAATGTATGTGCAAAATAATATGCCTGATGTGAGACAAAGAAAGAAACACTTTATTTGACCATATCTTAAAGTAAGGTTTGTTGTCCTCATTTTTGAACCTCGTTTTCTTTCCCATGTGATAATTTGTCTGTCTAAATTCCTTCTTCATCACATCATATATGGACACTTCTTTGTTAGGAAAGTTGCCTGCAAAGTCTGATGTAGACTACTTATAATTTCTTTGTTTCCTGACAAAAAGCCAGCACTTCTATTAAAGTGATCTTGCTGTATAGGTTAACTATTCACGACATTCAAGAAGTATTGGCTAAATTTATACTAGTAAGCATTTGCCAAGGCCAGTCCACTGCCACAAGGCTATTTGGCACAGGCTGGTCATCTCCCTTCTCTTCATTTGTCTTACCCTACCAAGCAGGTGGCTGCACCCAGGTGTTTGCTGAGAAAGAGCCTTGGCCCAAGCCAGCTCTCCAGCCGTGCCCCGTACTCATCTGGGAGAGCTGCCATCTGTCTGGCCAAAACCATGCTGGGAACCTTGTAGAAGATCAAGTTCTTTTGTCTGGAAATGTTTCCTGGCACCCACATGTATAAATGTAGCTATGATGTCTAACGTGAGCACACTGGTAGATAGGGCCATTAGGACAGTAAAAGTTATGCTTCCTAAACTAGATTTTTTTTAAAAAATTAATATTTAGGAGATGGTGATTTATAAACATATAAGAATTCTGATACAGATAGTTTATTTATTTACAAAGGTAACGGGTATAGATTTTTATAACTGATGGCTGTATGCAATGATAGCAATGCAGCATACCTGGTTGGTACACGCAGCATGCAAAATGTTGACATAGAAAATGAACTGTGACACCATGCTGCCTGCCCACATGCGTACCCTTCCCTGGCCACTGATGAGGCTGATGGTTGCAGTGAGGAACAAAACACAGGGATCGATTGGCCAGTATAGCTGTATTTTATCTTTTTACTTTATCTTATTTATCTTACCTGCCCATGGCTCAGGACCCCATGTCAATCCCTCTGGCACCATGAGCCCCTGCCCCAGTGAAGCTGCAGCAGGGCCAGGCTCCATCTCTCCCATCCTGGTCTCGGTTCATCCCCATCCCCAGGCAGATGACCCATGTCTGGGGCTGGAGTTGCCCCGGTGCCCCCGGCTGCCCTGCTCCTGGGCAACTGTAGGACAGTATCGTGGCAATTCTTCTCTCTCCTCCTTACCCTTCTCAAAAATCATGTGTTCCAGCTAGAGTTAGAAAGACATCGCTTTTCATGGGAAAGCACCAAAGCAAAGCAGTCTGAAACCTTTTCTTGAGTATTTTGAATACTGGCTTTTTAGGTAGTGCTGCTCCACCAGCATTGCTCTAGGAACTAGGGAAAACAAGCTACTGTGAAGAAAATTAACTCTATCCCAGCCAAAACCAGCAGACCCTTAGATAAAACTTGCTGAGTACCCTTTCTTGACTTAATGTAAATTGCTCAGCCAGTATGATTACATTAAAACATTTCCAAAGGTTCCAACCTCCCATCAAAAACCCATATTCCATCTAAATATTGTTCCACTTCTGTCAAATGGCAGGAAATGTATAAGCTTTCACACCGAAGGTGAGGAATGCCATCATGATGACTTAAGAAATCTTATTGAATAGATACATATAACAAATCTGGGAAAAGAAAATTCTGAAGACTTCAATTTTCAGAAGGAATGACATAGCTAATTTTACCTGAAGTTCCTGCTGCATTTAAAATTTACATTTCTTTTATTGAGATCAAGTAAAGAGGAAAAATGAACAAACCCCAACTGGAATTTAAAAAACCTCAAAAAGTTTGCAGAGTTAATACAAAATATGCATAAAAAGAAAACATTATTACCCCAGAAATGGTATATAGAATTGTATTTTGAAATGATCATCAGCTTGTGTTTTATTTTAAATTGTCTCAAATACAACCAAGAGCCAGGAAAATATAGTATGTGGTTATAAAATAAAGGTGTTTGGTAAGCTCATTAATAAGTAGTGCAATACATTACATGTGAAAAATCAAAACTTATTTCTGAATTCCTAGATCACATAAAATTTAAACTTATTTAGTTTACTCAAAACAATAGTAAAATAAACACTTTACATTTCCTATGTAATGGAATTTGGTTTCCTGCACATCCTTTAATTAAGTAGTACAGGGTGTGATGCTGTTTTAACTTATTTTCAAGATTTTAACTTTACCCTCAACAAACAGTAATTATTACACAGAAATCAAAATATTTTAAAGAATATAACATTCCTGTTCCTGAAGGATCCTTAATTTCACCATCTGCAAATGAAAAATTGCTCATGGATTTCATACATCCTTTATAACTAAGTTTTTTATATATAAATATTTCTCCATTTATATATAATGAGTTCGAGTGCAATAAACTGCAGACAAAGGGAATGGGTAATGTATTTAAATTTAGAAATATTTTAGCCCTGCTTGTGCTGAATGAAGACAAGATGTATTGAGATAAATAGCTTTTATAGGTAATTTATATCTACGCTTTTATATATTACATTTTTCAGTACCAGAGTTGGTCATCTTTCACAAACAAAACTAATGTTCAGCTGACTTTCATAACCTTGCCTAGACATTGACAATCGTTGGAAAGTTTGAGGATGGCAGAAGTAGTTGAGGGGACATCAGAAGATGGTTTAGTCCATAGTTCTGCACTGAGGAATTCTGAACAGATGTAAAGCAAACCTGCTAAAAATCTCCAAGGATTTTCTAAAGCAGTCTAGCAGCATTCTAAAATATTTTTTACCAACCTGCTGGCTGGAGTTTTTGCTTCATGTTCAACTCTAGATCTTCCTCCTTGGAAATGATATCAATTTATTCTGCGTAGCTGTTGAGTCTAGATGAGAACAGCTGATTTGCCATGGAAAACAGACGGTTACAATCTTATAACATTATTTTATGCACTGGGAAAAAAAGTTATCCTGTTTTCTTTCTGTTTTTTTTTTT
>VYXH01000464.1:976-20555 GCA_013397275.1 Burhinus bistriatus | reverse complement strand
TTTTTTTTTTTTTTAAGAGTAATCAAAGGTAATTTCTTTATCAATCATGTCTCTTAAATCTCTCAGTGTTCTTACTGCTTTCACCTGGATTGTCCCAGATTGTCCACCTTTTTGTTGAAGGATTGTCCACCTTTTTGTTGAAGGGTTATCCCTGGGCTGGACCCAGCAGAAGCTTTCCTTCTGCCTTGTACACTCAGTTTTTCTCCTGCTGTGCCCTGCATTGGATGCTTTGTTAATAGAATCTAGAATTACTTTCTTTAGTTCTTTTTTTTTTAAAAAATAGAAAAACTTCATTGTTATTGCTGCCTTATATTTCCTTTGTGAACCACTAAGGTCTCTGGCTCTTGCTCTACCAGGCTCTACCACTTCTTCCTTTTTAGAAAAATTTTCATTCCCACTTCCATTGTATCAGCCTTTACAGATCATTTCTCCATTTCGGCATTATTTTCAATTGTAATGTGCTTGCAAATCTTCCCAGTCTTGTGTCATCCATACATTTTATCAGTGCAATTTCTACTCCAAATCCAAGTTACTAATTAAAATACTGACTGGACTGGGTGTGAACAAATCTTTGACATGCCTTAAAGAAAATGTTCTTCTATTTGATGACTATTTTTGAGATAAATTTTCCATCATTTTATACCAATTACTAGGTTATTCTAGAGAGATCATATTTCCTTAGCCATGTTATAAGATAGTCATGCAGCACAGTGTCAGAGGTCTTTATGAATGTATGAATGTTGGAATCTACTACCTTCCCCTATTCACCTGGCCACCTACCCTGTCAAAGAAAGAGATTACACTAATTTAGCAAGACATCTGATAGAGCAATTGATTTTAACTATTTTTTATTTTTGAGGAATTTACAAATTGTTTGCCTTTTTTTTTTTTTTTTAATTTTGAATTTTTTCTGAAGTCAGACTGTAGTTCCTCTGGCTATTTCTTTTTCCTTTTTTTAAAAAAAGTTGAATACTTTGATGTCCTCTTCCAGTTCTCAGGCATCTCACTGTCCTCAGTAAAGTTATAGCACAACAAAAATATTGATGGCAATATAGGGCAAATTGAAAAGAGAGAATACTAAGAAGAAATTAGCTTTGTGAATCCCTAATGAAACAGTGAAACATTAGTATCTTTACAAAGTGGAAATACAAGATGGATAATCACAGAAAAATAACATTTGAATGTGGGTGATAAGCGCATTCAGAAGTGCTGTGAACCCGCTTCAAGGAAATGCCAGGCAATGACAACAAAAATCACACTGGAAGTGCAAAGAAACTGGTCTACTCTAGACTAGGAAATCTATGTAACTTGTCTTTCTTAGGCTGCCTCACCAAATGGAAAAAATGGAATAGGAGACAGCAGTGCAATACAGACCTCTTTCTATGTTGATGTGTACATTTTCATTGCTTACTTAGGGCATCCTATGCTAAGGTAGGTTAAAATCTCTCAAATAAGGGAAATCTTGCTATGAGTACCCTGCATGGTGATGCTTTGGTGCACATTTTATGATCGTTTCTCAATAATCTGCCCTTTCAGGCCTGCCAAAGAAGTCAGTGATAAATTGAAGACTGTGGTTTAAAGTAAAAGCATGCAGCTGTTTTGTTCACATTTGCAATCTTCAGCTTCATGGGCTTTTCACGCAGTATTTGAGCCTCTAACTGAACAAGGTTATCACATTTGATTTCCCTGTATTGTTGTACAGCTGAAAATAAGGTGGTGGTGCAATATTTGCTTAATTTCTCTCATCTTTAGATAGTTCAATATTTATTAACCTGTTCTCTAAAAGCAATCCTTCCTCAGACTTTTTGTGTACTCCATTCAGCTGCACCATTACTGATTCCATACCATAATCCTGACTGATACTCCCTGTTGACTAGGATAGGAGAAGTTCCGAAAAGGCGTACAAGAAATGTAAAGCAAGTTGTATATGCTCCTGAGACTTTGTCTGTGCTATTTGACTTTGGCTGAGAATCTGGCCCTGAGCCACTGTACAGCCTTAGATTTGTATCGTAATTCTATTTTAGAACACTAGGAAATATGTAGCGTTTTGAAAGTGTATTATCCATTTCAAAGCATACTACTATCCTTGAGCTGGCAGTTTTGTGTCTCTTAGGTGAAGATTTTTAATCTTACAACATCAGAGAAGATGTGAGAATTATGTTCCTACTTTCCTGTTGTGTACTTTAGAAGTTACTATCTGGAAGAGCAATGAGCTGCAGTTAAGGACAAGTCCTTTACCAGACATGATGTGGGGAGGGAGTGGGAAAAGTAGCTTGAAGTTAGTGTTCTGCTTCCAGAGCTGAAAGCCAAACCTACTCCTGGCATGTCTTCGAACAACCTGGGGGATGCACTAAATAATTCTGGCTTTATGCCTGCTAATGACTCACGTAAGCATTCTTATCACAAAGGGACTTCAGCAGAAGCCAAGGATCAGACCTTATTTGTGTATCTGTATGAGTGACAGCAGAAAGGAACGAAGCAACTCTTCATCTCCTTTTTCAATAGGTAAATGTTTATCCTGTTCAATGAAATGTCCTGCATGGGACGCAACTAGGCATCAGCTGTTCATTCTTAAAATATCTTTGGAGTTGTAAACAACTTACATACACAAGTCTTCCACAAATGAATCTGTGAGAGTTGAGCAGAGCATGTCATTTTTGGAAAGAATGTGAACTTTTTCTAAATCAGAATGATTAAACTTCAAGCCATAAACCCTCAAAACTCCTTCACTTTAGAAAGTGTTGGATATTGCCATCCCTAAGGAATGGGAGTTGAAAAAAATGTGCAACTCTGCTCTACGTATGTAATATTTTGTGTCACCATGGTGAGTATGAAAGACCTGGCACATCATTTGGAGCTGAGGAAAATTAGTAGTATATACAGCACAGTTTAGCCTATTCTCATAACTTCCATGCAGAAGCAAGGTAGGATGATGTTTCCTAAAACATGGTTTTCAAAATTGGAAGGTAGGCTCAAGGTAACGTTAGTTGTGTATAACAAACAGAAGCTTGTTTCATGTATGCCCATTAGCTAATGCAGAGGTTTTATGGCTCAAATGAGGTGGCTTTTTGTGATGCTGTTACTCATGTGAAGTTCAAAACTAGAATCCAACAGTTCCTTTCCAGATTTTTTTTTTTTTTAAATAGATGACTCTATTCTAAACTGTAAGAGAAACACTTTTTTTTTTTTGGAAAGACAGGCTCCGTGTTTACTTTAAAAATTATTTTTCAGCTTGGTTTAATCAAGATGAGCTGTGAAGTTAGCTTCTTCCTATTGCAATAAAGATTTTAGTGTCCAAGAGAAAAGTTTTATTTAAATACTCATTTTCTTTGAAGGAAGAGGGAATGCTGAGAGAGAATATAGGTTAATATTTCTTAATTTTAGTGGCAAATGAGAATTGAATGGCTACTTGCTGTACAGATTTTTTTCCAATCATATTTTTATACTAATTGTGGTTTTTTTTTCCACTCACAGTCTTTCAGAAGTAATGTTATATATCTGGAGTTTTGTTATATTTTTTGGAAGATGAACATAAATTTCTATTTCATATAAAATATAGACTAATCTTTAGTTGCTAACTAAAGCAAAGCATTTCTTTTTATTGCTGTCCAGCAGTGACCTCTGACTGGGATAAGCTGCATGAGTCCAAGGCAAGCCTTCAGCCTACTTTTTCCATGACCTTGAAGGAAGGTGTTGTGAGGCAGAATTAATACAAGTCTCAAGCTACAAGAACAGAGGAAAAGCAATGTTGTCTCATCCTTCAAGTGAGAAAGTTACATGAGAGGAAGAGGACATCATGGAAGCCAAAGTTGTGGGGGGAGTGAAAGCCATTCCAATCCTTGACAAACCTCTCTGAACCTCTGGGAAGGTAGTGAAGGTGAATTAAGGTGCCAGCAGACCATTATGCCCTGGCTCCCGGTTATAGTTCTACCTCTGTATTTTACCTTTATATTTTACCTGTGTTTATTTTTTAAATATTCAGGTGTTTTATTTTCTCTTTTCCTGCTTGACTTTTAAATTGTTCATAAAAAAGCAGCATATGCAAACCTTCTCTGTTTTTTTGCAAATAAATGCATAGCTGTGAGCATGCACCAGATTATATCCACAGAGAGACGCCCTCAACTTTACACAGTCCTGTATACTGTGCCATTAATAGAATACAATTTTGTATTAATCTTTAAAAGACGTAGACAGCTGAAGATAGCAAAATGTAATTTTCAATAAATAAAGAATTGTCAAATCTCCATTTACTAAGCAATTTGATCAATAATACCATGTGTCTTCTGGAAATAAAAGATGACCACAATGCCATATCACATAAAAGAAATCCTGAGAAGAAAATTTAAAAGTTGAACCTAAGGTCACAGTATAGACATTTACTTTTAGGTTTTTAGCACTTAACAGTTTCAAATGACACCTAAAACCCAATAAAATCATACTTTGCTGTCAGTTTTCAGAACTTCTTAAAAACTTCTTCAGACGCTATGGATTATTTGAATCAATACCTTAAACTTCTGTTCCACTTTGAACCTGATGCTCTTCATGTTGTGATCTAGTTTTAGTCAGATGTCTTAGTACATTCTCAGTTTAATTTTATGTTAGTGATAATAGGTTATAAAGAGTGTGTAATGAGAATGAGAGAAGGAATTGGCAAAGCAAGGTTTAGGAAGGCAAAAGAAGGAAAATTGTCACTTCCAGGAAAGAAATGAATATTTTTGTTTGCAAAGGGTATTTATCAAGAGATAATGTAAAAGTTGAAAACTGAGATGTGTGAAAATTTCAAATGTTTGCAGTCCCTGTAGATGTTTTACCTGACAAAGTGAAACATAAGAGGGATTGCCTTTCGAACGCCTCCTCCAGTAAAGGCCTCATTATCACTCACAGACATTTCAAAAAGTGGGCACAGTGGGTGAAGTCAGGTCCCATTCTGAATGAGCATAGAGATTCAAAGGTCGTGATTCAATAGTAAATTTAAATAAGAGGTTTAAAATTTCTTTTTACTTTACAACTTTCAGTTTCATTCAATTCCAGACTGAAAAGAATCTTGAGAAACATAAAAGGTGTACGTTCACAAGAAATTAAATAAAATATACAGACAAGCACTTGTTCATGTAAAAGCTCCTACCGGTGTGATATGAGAATGCAAACAAAATGATAAAATACTACACAATAATAAATGCTTGTACGTAGTATAAAATACTTGCAAACAGCAGAGCAGTTTAAAGCTCCTATTCAAGGCTCAGAATAAAAGTGTATGACCAACTGGAAAAGACTTTTAAAGGACAAAACCAAAAAGATTCAGTGAAGCAATAGAAGAGGCATCCTTTGTCCAAACGAAAGAATCACAAAAGAAAAAAATCGAGCTCTAGTGGAGGAAATTGCTATAGCATAAAAGCAAATTATAAGATGTCGGTGTATCTTTAAACGCATTGGATGCAGGAAGCCTGGCAGAAGTCTGAGGTATAGAACAGATGTCAGGGTCGTCCATGGCGGAAAAGTTGAACAAATCCTTTGTGTTGGTGATAACTACAGAGCATCTGAGGAAGGATATCTTCCACCCTGAACTCTTTAAAAACTTCAGAATTAGGTCGAACTCAAGTGTCAATGGAAGTATTTTTGAAAAATTAGAAACAAACAATGAAAATAGTATTCAGTAAGGGATGATGGTGAAGTATGTAGTTAAATGGCATAAACCCCAGACTACTTCTAAACTATCTGACATTGTGGGGGATGCTGCAAGATGAAGGCTTGCTTCATACTTGTTTTGTTTCTCACACTCTCCCTCGGGATGTGTTACTAACCTCTGTCAGATACGGGATACAGGGACAGATGAAACTGTAGTCTTAACTGATAATGGTTGTGACATTCTCCTACATTTGCCTCAGAAAACACGGCAAATTATTATAACTACTTTGTTATTTAACATTTTTCTTATTATTCATATGACTTTGTTACTAGGATGAAAAAAGCAAAAACTTCACCTATCAGTGCTAAAGGACGTCTCACAAGGCAGTAAGCTTGTCAGTTGTTGCAACAGCCCTTATGGTGGTGGTTACAGTACTTTATCTGTAACTAGAAAGAAAAGTAAAGAGAAAGAAATAAAGGGAAAAGAAAGTAAAGGTGATTATGGACTAAGCCTTATGTAGTGGTGTTTAGTTATTTGGAAGCTAGGATTGTGAGTTTTCTAATTGTGCAAAGATCAATGTTACAACTTTTACGATACTGATTAATAAAAAGATAGAACATTTGGAACTTATATCTGTAATAATCTTAACTTTATTTTTTGTTCATTATATGAAATACAAATTTTCTGTGTTAGAAAAAGAGGAAAAAAAGCTTTGGCTAAATAAATTAGGAGAAAATCTGTGCTGAAGGTAGAAGAAATAAACTATACACTTTAAATATCAGACTTTAGATGGCCATGGTTAAAGGTTCATTCTCTTCAGGGGGCTGGTTATAAGTGGAGCTCCTTGGGGTCTCCTTCTTTGGAGGTTTTCAAGACCTTAAGAGTCAAACCCCTAAGTAACCTTGTCTGAATTCAGTGTTGACCCTGCTTTGAGCAGGATTTTGGACTTGATGACCTTACGCAGGAGAGGACATTCTGCTGTGGGTCCTGAGAGGCTGTGACAGCTTAGTCCTGGGGAGACACAGGATGCAATATAGACCCCTGTTTATACAGTCCTACTGGCTAGATCAGGCTGATCTTATCTTAGCATGGTGGCTTTTACGGGTCTCATTCTTGGATGCCTAAGTCTTCTTTTTAACCTAATGAACTGACGTTATTTATGACAAAAACCTAAAGAAAACAGGAAACATAAATTTTTTCCCTTGAGTAGGAGAACCCCAGAATGGAGGGCTCATTAATTCAGTTTGCATCAACCCCATGGCTAATCATTACTAGCGTTTTTATGACTGCTTCATGGCAAGGATGATATCACTGAAACTTACTTTGGGTGAATCGTTTAGATGAAGTGGGCCAACATTTGCCTTCCTTTTTTGTTCATAAATTTTATTTAATGGGTATCTGCCTTATCTACTTCAAGATATGTATGTGGATGAACATTTACCTTCCACAATTTTCTTGATATCTCACTATCACTTACAGATTTTTTCTTTCCAACAAGAGAGATGGTAACACCCATCATACTAAAGAGGAGGAACGCAAGAACAAGGGTAGATTACATGGTCATAGTGTCATATGATGACCAAACAGGAAATATTACCTTAATCTCTGCAAATCCACTCAAATAAAGGAGCTGACATAGTATGAGTGGGAACCAACTCATGGTCTGTCTATCTGATATCCTGTTTCTGATGATGAGTTATATCAGTTGCTTCAAAAGAAAATGTGGAAAACTGAAAATAGGTTTATAAGTGTGGAAGATTATACCAGAAAAATTTCATGCTATTCTCTGGTAGTTACAGATTTGTTTAGCCTTCTAAAGTATTTTTTGGACATTGATAACTATGGCAACTCTTAATCTATTTAAGTATCTGCTTACTCTTTCCTCTCTGAGAATAGGAATGTGAAATATTCATAAGCAAATCCTGAAGCCAAATGGAAGACCTTGACTCCCCTAGTTTTATGGCAAATAACAGTGGTATTCCTTATAATTTACAAACATTTCCCAATACACTAATTTTAAGATGCCTTTGATACAACCCTATGCAATTTAAAGAAGTACAGCTATTCACAAATTTACCTTTTTCAGTTTATTCATTTCTCTCCCGTATAAATAATCAGACTCAGGTGAGACCAGAGCACATGTACATACATGTATACATGCACATCCACACCTTTCCCTGAAGACTAAATTTGCTCATCTTCCTGTAGGAACTGAAAAACATCTGCTAAATATTTTCTGCTCAATGAGAAATGAATCGTGGGTGTTTTAACCTTTGCTTTTTCAGCCACTGAGTGATGTTTATTCTGCGTATTGTTAGAACATGAAATCATGCTCTTCTGTGTGATTTGTATATTGCTTTAATATCTGATATAAGACATACTATACCAATTAGTCACTATCCTCAAATTGCTTCCCTCATTGCACTGAGTTGTTGAGTCAAAGATTGAGATAGCAGGAGAAAATATTAAAAAGAAAAATCAAAGAGAGAGACTCCTGGGAAATTTGAGATATTGTTCAGACTTGAGAAACCTGCCTCAAAATACCTTCAGTCTAATGATTTTACCATTTGCATCTCCCTTTTCTAAGGAGATTGTGACATCTCTAGCTCTGGGCAACAGCTTCTGGGAAAGGTGAGACTGACACAACTACACTTGTGACTGTTAATTCCTGACCTCAAGTTACCAGCATACATCTGCACTGATAGACAGAGCCTGGCATGCACCATGCCTTAGTTTGCTCCCCTAAGGGCTTACTGTTCTTTCGTCATATTGAGCCGTTCTGACAAGTGTGGACTGAGAGAGCAGGTATCTTGCAAGTGGCACTGAACTGGAAACTCCCTGAGAGCGAAGAACCCATGTCAGAACTAGGCAAAATGTGGCAGAATTTTCACCTTTCCAGATTAACACTACCAAGGTCTTACCGGTATGCACAAAACAGTGCAACAGCTGGCAAAATGTTCTTGATGCAGGCACATCTGTGATATAAATGATAGCTTTTCTACTGTAAAATTAAGAAGCAGCCTGCAAGCAGCAGTTCCAGCCTGCACGAGCCGCATCTCTCATGCTCCTGTCCTTTGCTCTGGATCTCCTGAGCTGCACTGGAGTCTAGAAGCACTGACAGTCCTGCATGTGGTCCTGACTGATGTGAAATGGGGGCAGACACAAGACTGTGCAGCCACCCTGATCCCTGCCCTACTCTACACAAGATCTGTATCCGCCCCTGTCTTTTGAATAATACAGTTTCTTGATTAAACACACAGCCAAAGCATGCCCCTCAGGGACCTTTGAATTCCTGAGAAGTCCTGATTTTTTTGCTCTCTGCCAGAGGCAGAAAGAAACTTAAATATCTTGCAAAGTTCTCTGTAGTGAGGGGAAGCAACAAAGCCTTCCGAGTTATGACAGTATATTGCACCAGTTCTGCCATTTTGCTGCAGAAAAGACAGAACTCTGTGTCAGGGGCTGAGCAGCACTCAGGTCAGTGATGTCTGCCAAGAGGAGGATGCAATTAGGAAGGTCTCTCATGAGCACTGACCTTATCATGAAAGGCTTTCATGGTGCTAACCTTGAAATGAAAAAGGAGGCTGATAGGGAAGCGAGAAGAATAATCAGTCTCCTGCCTAGGCAAAGTGTCCTTCCCTAACAGGGAAGCAAATGAGTGGGAAGGAAGGAGGCTAGCAAAAGGATTGCGCAACTGAGACAGGTTGCATGCTGTGTGTGATGACAATGAAATATGTTTAAAAAGAAGGAAAAGGAGGATTAGCCTGCTGTATAAAACCCTAAACTAGGAGACATAGTGTATATAAGCATTCAGAAGCATTCAGAAGTGGCAGAAGTATTAAATCTATAACAAAGGCCTTCTACCTTCCGACTGTCAAGCTTCTAACTGTTAAATATGTGTTTCAAAAAATGAACCAAAATGGTCTTTAGGCAATTTAATTAAAATTTTCTGCTCTATTAAGTGGTTCCTCTTGATAGAGCCTCTGTTCTTTGTTTCTGTTAAGCTCACCTTTTCCTGCCTGTCCAGCAATTACAATCTTCTCTCCCAGTTTAATGACCTGTGATATCCTATATAAATTAAGTCTTAAGTGGAATATGAATCTTTCTGTCAAAGAAAGTCCAGGTATGGATAATATATGTTCTTAAAAAGTAATTATTTGGTACATTCATGAGCTAAATAGTCTAGGAAAGTGGGAACCGCTGACTTTTTTTTTTTTAAAAACCACAAGGTGAAGGAGAATACAATATTGCTTATAAAAAAGTGTCTTATTAAATTTATATTTGAGACACTAGAAAGAAATTAAAGGCTCAATCCTTGAAGTCAATGGGATAATTTATAACATATGATATAGCGTTTTGCTGAACTGGGCTGCAAAGCTCAGCAGTCAGCACTTTGAAGTACTTGCCTAGGAAATGATGTGGTAGGCATAAATCAAAAAGTAAATTATTTTAGTTTCATTTTACCTTATGCAAAAAAGTTATATTTTGGAGGTCTATTAACTTTTGGGCTGATACCCTGAATCGTTTTTTATCCTTTTTGTCAGCTCTTTACCTACAATCAATTGTAAGAAGAGAAGTTGAAGGGGAAAGTGCCATTCTGAGCAGTTTCTCTCAAAATACTATAGTCTGCAGCACAGGACAGTGGTGGCAAAACTTTTTAGTTCATGAAAGAAGTGCATTTTTCTTGTTTACTTTGGAAGATATAAGGTAGGCAGTTTCCCTCTGCATGATGCCAGCAGGGGAGGCCTGGTGCTGTGCAACATCCTGAGGAGTTCTCCTGGCCTGGTCCCAAATGCCTTGTACACCAATGCCTGTGGTTTCCTGGACTCAGCATGCATATCCCAGAGACTCCAATCCACCTTCATTACTCCTTCAGTATTCACTCAGATGATGGCTTCAGACCCAACCTATCTCAAAGACATTGAGTTTTCCATAGTTCACCTTTTTTGTAGTGGCTGGCTCAAGGTTTCTTATCAATGTTGGTAGAATTTCATTCTGTCAAAGATAAAGTGAATGCTTCAAACACCATCCTTTGTGAGTTATTCATGGTGTTCAGACCTGGCAAACTGCTTGGACCATAAAGTGTCAGTGGGCCTGATTTTGTGTCTGCCTCCACTCCCATTCCCCTGCCCTCACTAAAAGCTAAAAGTTTTGGTGTAATTAGTCCCCATGAAAGCCATACATCCCTCCTGCCAGCTTCATCTTCACAATGACTGAGTTCCCTGCCATATACCTGAGGGATGAAAAAAATGCAGACATTTGGGGCAAGTCATAGAATCATAGAATGGTTAGGGTTGGAAAGGACCTTAAAGATCATCTAGTTCCAACTCCCCTGCCATGGACAGGGACACCTTCAACTAGACCAGGTTGCTCAAAACCCCATCCAACCTGGCCTTGAACACTTCCAGGGATGGGGCCATCCACAACTTCCCTGGGCAACTTGTTCCAGTGTCTCACCACCCTCACAGTAAAAATTTCTTCCTAATATCTAATTTAAATCTTTTTCAGTTTAAAACTGTAACCGCTCGTCTTATCACTAAACTTTCTAAGACATCATCCCCACCTTTCTTGGAGGCCCCCTTCAGATATGGGAAGGTTGCTATAAGGTCTCCCCAGAGCCTTCTCTTCTCCAGGCTGAGCAACCCCAACTCTCTCAGCCTATCCTCATAGCAGAGGTTCTCTAACCCTCTGATCATCTTTGTGCCCCTCCTCTGGACCCGCTCCAACACGTCCATGTCCTTCTCATGTTGCGGGCTCCAGAGTTGGACACAGTATTCCAGGTGGGGTCTCATGAGAGCGGAGTAGAGGGGCAGAATCACCTCCCTTGACCTGCTGGCCATGCTTCTTTTGATGCAGCTCAGGATATGGTTGCCTTCTGTGCTGCAAGCACACACTGCTGGGTCATCTTGAGCTTTTCATCAACCAAAACCCCCAAGTCCTTCTCCTCAGGGCTGCTCTCAATCCATTCTCCACTCAGCCTGTATTTGTGCTTGGGATTGCCTCAACCCATGTGCAGGACCTTGCACTTGGCCTTGTTGGACTTCATGAGGTTGACATGGGCTCACCTCTCATGCATGTCCAGGTCCCTCTGGATGTCACCCTTTCCCTCCAGCAGGTTGATTGCACCACACAGCTCTGTGTCATCAGCAAACTTGCTGAGGGTGCACTCAATCCTGCTGTCCATGTTGTCAACAAACACCTTAAACAGCACCCCTCCCAATAACGACCCCTGAGGAACGCTGCTTGTCATTGGTCTTCACCTGGACACCGAGCCATTGACCGCAACCCACTGAGTGCAACCATCCAGCCAAATCCTTATCCACCGAGTGGTCCACCTGTCAAATCCATGTCTCTCCCATTTAGAGACAAGGATGTTGTGTGGGACAGTATGAAATGATGTGCACAAGTGCAGGTAGATGATGTCAGTTGCTCTTCCCTTATCCGCCAACACTGTAACCCCATTGTAGAAGGCCACCAAATTTGTCCGACACGATTTGCCCTTAGTGAAGCCATATTGGCTGTCACCGATCAGCTCCTTATTTTCCATGTGTCTTAGCATAGTTTCCAGGAGGATCTGCTCCATGATCTTGCCGTGCACAGAGGTGAGCCTGACTGGCCTGTAGTTCCCTGGGTCTTCCTTTTTTCCCTTTTGAAAAAACAACGGTTGTGTTTCCCCTTTTCCAGTCACTCTGCTTTTACTGCTGAGCTAGCACTGACCATGGAGGTAACACTTCAAATGTGAAATCCAAAGAGCCTCTTGCAATCAAGATTGTAATTTTTCTGTTTTCCTCAGTCTGCTTTCATCTGGTGATAAGTAAGTGAAACCTGCAAAATATGTCACCAAAACTTCAACCGCTTCTGATACTGATCAAAGAGAAGTCTTTCTTTTGGCCTTAATTGATTTTAGATCAGGCCTTTAAAGCAAAGAAGTGATTTGTTTACTTGAAGAATGTTCCAATTTCTAAGCATGATTGATTTTGGCAGGGCTCACGTAGAGCAGCCACTGTAATGATAAACTCTGTCAACTGTTATGGTGCTGTGAATCAAATGTTCCGCTGGGGAGTTGAAGGTCTGCCCTTTCAAAAGGTTATCATCTTGCATAGTCCACAGTTTTTCTTTTTTCAGAAAATTACTTCACTTGTATAACTGTCAAAGCTTTAATAGATGGGCTGTTAAAACGAGATATTTTCCACATTAATTAGCCTAAATTAGAAATAAAATATTTTTGCCATTATAGCAGTTCCCCATTGTTAGCCATATTTCAACATAACTCAAAGCTTGAACAGTGTTCAAAGATTTTTTCTTTTGGTGCTGAGCGAAAGTACAACTATTTTAAAGAATCTCACGTAAAACACATAACATTATTTCTCTGGCTCAGTGATCCAACTTTTACTGGTTTATATTTAGGTGAACAGTACATACACTCAAAACTTTTGGCAAGAAAAGAGGTAATGTATGTATGGTACACTGTAACATTTCACTGGATGGATGGATCTTTTCTCCTATATTACAGCTATGATTTCAATTGTTATTCAAAATTATTGTTGTGTTTTATAAACACAAAAATGGACAGGGTTATGGGCACACAAATTCAGTTTATTTATTGTTATTTTAAGTGGTTCTTTTAGGAATTGTCATATATAAACACCAAAAAGACCTCAATCAATGTAAACCCATCTGAAATGCGTTCTGAAATTAAATAATGCATGTCATCTCTCTTTTTGTCATTCTTTTTCAGTTTTATGAACTTCTAAGCTGCACTGCAAAGTTTAAAAGAGACAAAATTTTAATGTAGATTCTCAAAATGTTAAAACTAGATATAAAATGAAAATCCTTTGCTTTTCCTTTGCTTTTGCTTTTTTCTTTCTACGGCACGGATATATGTGCTGTGAGAGTCATTCCAAACTAACGTTTCTGGACAAACCAAAGCTACACAGCAACAGAAGTTATATCTATATTTTTGACCGGGAGAAAGTGTTTAGTTTACTCTCTATGCAATTCCACAAGTGAAAAGATAGCCTTGTTAAGGTGCAGTAATCAAACATAACAGCTGAGCAGGATATCCACAAGGCTACCTTACAGTTTGGAATGTACCCTTTGGCAGGTCTTAACTAGTTTTGTAGCTGTTGCTCAAAGCACTCTTGTGGTCCATTGCAAAATAATGTATGGTTGAAATACTCACAAGGCAATTACAATCATCCAGATTTTGGAAAATTGGACTCACCGGAGGTAGAATTAGATATTCAGCTATTATAAAACACTCTGACTGCACTAATGTCAATACTGGCTTATACTCTACAAGGGCCTGATAATCTCAGTTTGTAAGAAAAGAGTTCCCTAAAGATCTGATCCAAAGTCCAGTGAAGTCATTGGGAGGTTTTCCATTAATTTCAGCGACTTTTAGATCAGTCTGCAAGTATTTAATGTTAATCTATTTTTAAAAATAAAATACAGGTAACCTTGGAAGCAAGTACAAACACACATATATTTAGAAAAAGACATATCCAAAACATTAAACTTCAAATAAAACTTCAAACGAGAAACAGATTCAGACTCTCTAACAACTTTAGGCATTGAATTCCACAGATTATCACCACTCTTACAGGCTGTGCTTTGCTCTCCCACTATACCTTTAGTTTTTATCTCCACTATGAAGTGCTTCTAAACAGATGCACCAGTATAGCACAGTACAATTACAATGCAGAGAGAAGGGTTTATAGCAAAGACTTGAAACTACACAATTAATAAGATTAATTTTGACTGGTGTGTCCAGCTGAATCTATTGTGATCTGTCCCATTTCTATTTTTTTTCAGTGTTTTATGGCTGACCACCGGATGCCTGAAGTGACATGTTTCAAAGGAATATGTGTGTTTGTGAGCTGTTTGATTGACTTCATATACAGTTGTATATGAAGTTATGTGCCTACATAACAGAGTAACAGGGACAAATGGTTGTTGGAGGACAGGAAGAGAGACGCCATCTATTTTAGCAAAAGTACTGTTACATTGTGCCAGAACAAACTACTTGTGGAACTGTAGCATAAAATAAACCATAGATAGAATCACAGAATCATAGAATGGTTTGGGTTGGAAGATCATCTAGTTCTAAACTCCCTGCCACAGGTAGGGACACCTTCCACTAGACCAGGTTACTCAAAGCCCCATCCAACTTGGCCTTGAACACTTCCAGGGATGGGGCATCCACAACTTCTCTGGGCAACACGTTCCAGTGCCTCACCACCCTCATAGTGAAAAATTTCTTCCTGAGATCCAGTCTGAATCTACCTTCTTCCAGTTTAAAGCTGTACCCCTTGTCCTATGACTACATGCCCTTGTAAAAAGTCCCTCTCCTTATAGGCCCCCTTCAAATACTGGAAAGCTGCTATAAGGTCTTCCCAGAGCCTTCTCTCCTCCAGGCTGAACAACTCCAACTCTCTCAACCTGGCTTCACAGGAGAAGTGCTCCAGCTCTCTGATCATCTTTGTGGCCCTCATCTGGACCCGCTCCAACAGGTCCATGTCCTTCTTATGTTGGGGGCCCCAGAGCTGGATGCAATACTCCAGGTGGGGTCTCATGAGAGCAGATTAGAGGGGCAGAATCACCTCCCTCAACCTGCTGGCCACACTTCTTCTGATGCAGCCCAGGATGCGATTGGCTTTCTGGGCTGTGATCGCCATATAGACACTGACCGCATGAACAAAAATCCAGGTCATTAGGTCTTTGAGCATATAACCCTTATAAACACATGAGCACTGTTGTCAGTGGATTTCAGACATCTACTTCTGCTATATTTGGGGCTTATTAATTCTCCCTTTTTTTCCTGTGATGAGAGTTATTTACAGTAATATGTCTAAGAAATCAAACTGTCTTGGCTATTAGTGAAAAATAACTCTTTGTAATAAAAATGGTCTTATGACTATTTTGAAAAGTTATTTTTATTAATATTGCAGAACATTTATAAAGAATGTACAAATTTATTAAAATCTTGACCCAGACATGGACATTTTATAGGAAGGAAAAAATGACTCCTTCCATTTATGAAATACAGAGTCACAGCACAGGAAAAGGCATTATTTTACTCACACAGCCAATCACATCTGATGAGTGAAATAGTACTGCTAGTACTCAGTTTATAAAGTCATAAAAATATGACTTCATTATAAAAAGATAGTTAAATGAAAATGCTTGACAAAGTTTTCTAGTCTTTGTGTGCCATAAGAGGAGAATCAGTATATGTAAAACTATTAAATAAATGATTTAAGGAAAAAGATGATACTTGGGTTTTAAAGAGATGCTCTGCTTTTGAATTATTAGAGATTCAGGGCCAATTTCAGACATCATGAAAGAAAATTCAACTTTGTTGAGTTTAGTGATTGTAAAGGAGACAAGAACACTCTGTTCTTGCCTCACATTATTATTTCTGTTTTCACTAAATAATGTCTTTTGGTTTAGAGAAAGAGTAATATTTTGTGGGGTTTTTTATTTATTTGATTCATTTACACTTGTAATTATTTCAGACTGCCATTATTTTGAAGCAAAGATCTATGGCGTCGACATAGGAAAATGATACAGTATAAGCTTCTGCAAAAAATACTTGCTGTACCAACTAATGTGTTCAGCTACACTGAAGTCAATATGGTCTTTGGGCAACAATTACTTGTTGTTCTGTAAACAAATTCACATTTCCAAAGGACCTTTACCCTCTTGCTGGAGAGCAGCACTGCTGCTGGCACTTTCCCTCTTTTACATTCTTCTTTGGTGATACTCAGCAGAGAGGTTATGCTGCTGACTCAGAAAATGATGTGGGAAGCACTTCTTGAGATATGGCACATGGCAAATGATGAGAGAAGACACTAAGGACATTGCTGTGGCAGGCCAGAGTAGTTTGTCACTTGCCTGAAGATACTGCTAGCTCTTCTCTTTTCAGTGGTGTCTTGAAGGTTGCTCATAAGCTTTTTTCCTACTATTTCCTGTGCTATTCCTGGATTTCTCTCTTCACCCCCAATCCCCATATCTCTTTTACTGAAAACAGGAAAAGTTACCACCCCAGTAAACTTATTGAGATGTGGATCTGAAATCCAGCATGTTCCACGTAAAACTTTCCCTGGCCGTCTCTGGCTTTGGAATAGGTTCTAGACACAATCAGAAAAAACTAGTCTTCTAACCTTTGGGCCTTTCTGCAGTAACATGAATAATATGCCTTTTTCTTTTTCTTGAGCTCCCATGTCTATGGTCTCTGATGATGAATCCTTCTGTCATTAACCTAAATGGAAGAATTCCATAAAATTCAGGTGTAGTATGTAACTACTGTTTTGCAGTGTTTAATTGATGTGCATCTCTGCATTTATTCTGAGGAAACAGGTGGAATGGTAGCAAGCAGCAATGGACCTTTGCTGTCCTGTTTGGAAAATGAAAATCATCAGCTCAGCTGTAATTTTGCTATGCTGTTTTTGCCAGATTCCAGATGGCTCTGAGTTATTGGTAAAATTATATATAGCTTTAGACAAAATAAGTTATATTCCCAGTTGGCTTCTGCTATCGAGCTGTTTTCCTTGATTTGATACTCAACAATGTCATAGCGAATTGCTGAAACAAAGTTAATTTTTTTTTCTTCTTTACCAGCATATGAGTAACATTGATTTCAGCTGTTAACAACCTGTTTGATGTGGTTGTTACTGTGTACCAAAGGCACTGTCATAAAAATGTGACTTAGAGTCATGTTCAGATAGGATATACTCACCACAGGAAAGTCTATCATGATCAAGTGAACACATAGATTATATTATCAGGGAAACATATTTTGAAGTGTTTGATTTTTCAACTTGAAATTATTGAACGTGTTCTCAAAAGTTGCAGTGCTCTGTGAAAAGAAAATCTGTGTATGGAAGTTTTGGTCTCAAAAACATTCTTCCAAAAGTTGTAAAAATGAAGCTGAATTAGAAAAAAATTATTCCAACCTATCTGGAGGCCTGAGTTATACTGTCTGTTTCTTGGCATTAAGTATCTATTCTTGCTGGAGTGTGTCATAGTTTCTGTTAGAAAGTGCAAAAAACCTGACCAGATGATGTCAGCACAGACAAGGTGGCTCCTGGCAGCAGATATTAAATAATGGCTGGGCTTAAATGCTGTGAAATGCATTTGGCTAGCTGGCGGCAGGCTGTACTGTGTGACCTCTCCTTCTAGGTGTGTTAGTCCCAGTCAGCAGAGTCCCTGGCACAGGGACGCAAGCACGAGCTTGGAAACATGTACTTATTCCAGGCAAAGGCGCAGAGGCAGCTCCTCACCCACTGCTGGCTCCTCTTCGCTCTCCTCTGGCAGGAAACAGCCCCCTGAAGGTTGCTTCCTGAATTGGTGAATGTTTTCCTCTGGAAGGAACAAAACATATTAAAATAGGGGTTCCCAAAGTTTTCTTTCTGCAGTGCTATGTGACAGCTGGGAAGACCATAATAAGAGCCAACTGCTCTCCAACACCTAAAGACCTCCCCATCCTCTCTCCTCTGCTCCAGACCCCATGGGGCTGTATATAAAGCCAGATGCCTGGTCCTTTTGTTCTCCCAGCTGCTATGACTATGCTGGATTATTGCCCAGTACTGGCAATGCCCATGGAGGAGACCTTGCTGAAGCTTCTTGGGGTTAACGTAAAGATGTAAAATGAGTTAGGGCCTGGAGCATGCACTGAAGTGTCCAGGAACCATAAGGTGGGTCAGTGCCATCCTCTGACCACTCAGAAACTCACCTAAGCCCTGGCATTAGGATTGCAGCTCTCTTTTGGGAATCTCTGCACTAGAGGAGACCTGCCTTGCACCCTCAGCTGGGATTGCCATGCTGTCACTCCCTCATTTGTTAAAAAAATACATCTCTGTACTTATGTAACAAATAAAACAAAGTGTTGTAAAACAAGAAAGCAAAAACCCACCTGCAAACCAACAGACAAACCCAAGAGTGCTTTGCCAATAAGGCAGCTGGATCTCTCTTCTGCTTTTGCGGTTTGTAAGTCCCTTCGTGTATAGTTGGAACTCCTCACTTGACACACTTGCTGCTTCTGTAAGATCTGGCTCAACTTCCCCTGCTGCTGAGGTGGGGATGTTACCCTCACTTTCTTCTAATGTCGAAAAGCAAATACTGATCTGTGTTTCAGGTTTTTGCATTATTCTGTTTCCGACTGTATCACCTGGAACCAGGCAGCATTGATACTTTAAGATATTTCATAGAATCATAGAATGGTTCAGGTTGGAAGGGACCTTAAAGGTCATCTAGTTCCAAACATCCTGCCATGGACAGGAACACCTTCCACTAGACCAGGTTACTCAAAGCCCCATCCAACCTGGCCTTGAACACTTCCAGGGATGGGGTTTCCACAACTTCTCTAGGCAGTCTCACCACCCTCACAGTAAAAATTTCTTCCTAATATCTAGTCTAAGTCTACCCTCTTTCAGTTTAAAACCAGTACCCCTTGTTCTATCACTACACTTCCTGAATAAGGTGCCCTGCCCATCTTTCCTGTAGGTCCCCTTCAGATACGGGAAGGTTGCTATAAGGTCTTCCCAGAGCCTTCTCTTCTCCAGGCTGAACAACCCCAACTCTCTCAACCTGGCTTCATAGGAGAGGTGCTCCAGCCCTCTGATCATCTTTGTGGCCTCCTCTGGACCCGCTCCAAGATGTCCATGTCTTTCCTGTGCTGAGGGCTCCAGAGTTGGATGCAGTATTCCAGGTGGGGTCTCACGAGAGCGGAGTAGAGGGGCAGAATCACCTCCCTTGACCTGCTGGCCATGCTTCTTTTGATGCAGCTCAGGATATGGTTGGCCTTCTGGGCTGCAAGCACACACTGCTGGGTCATCTTGAGCTTTTCATCAACCAAAACCCCCAAGTCCTTCTCCTCAGGGCTGCTCTCAATCTATTCTCCACCCAGCCTGTATTTGTGCTTGGGATTGCCTCAACCCATGTGCAGGACCTTGC
>VYXH01000463.1:405094-439043 GCA_013397275.1 Burhinus bistriatus | reverse complement strand
AAGAAAAAAAAAAAAAAAAAAAAGAAATTTCTATTGTATTTTTGGCTAGCTTTTTAGATCTTGTATTTAACTTTCCTACACAGTAATTTTGACACTAGGATGACTCCCTTTTGAATCCAGACATGGTAATATGGCACCTTCCCTGTGCAGAACACCTGGGAAACACCTTACCAGAGAGCATGCCCAACACAGCGCTTCAAGCAGAAGAAAGCCAAAAACCTGCAAGAGCTATAGGAAGGAAGTAAAAGAATTATTTGAGATCTGCAAAACTTACTTCCTAGTGAAAAATTTAGGAAGTGCAGCCTATTTGAATTGTCCCTAAAAAAACATAACCCAGAAGCAAACACCTACAGTTTTCTTGGTTCTCTTCCCACTTAAATTACACTAGACACTGTCATGGGGCCCACAAAAAAAATTACAATTTGGCCACATTTTGTTTCAGTAGAATTCAGAATTATGAAAGAAGTGCAACTGTGAGATCAAATTGTAGATTGAAGGACAAAGATCACGCACAGTTTATTAACCATTACCTTTGGTTACAAAACACCTAAGCTGCTCTTGGACAAAAAGGCCTCAATCTATCAATTTATATGGTTGGCACTTTTCTCACATAAGCATCATGCTCATATCAAAGTCAGTAAAGACTGCCAGTTTTATTCAAATTTTGCTCTGAATAATGGGTATCTCCTTTGAAAGAGTGACCTATGTAGGTAACTGGGCAATTTAAATGTTCACTTCAGAAAATGAGAGCGCAAACAACAGGGCGAGAATAGGGTTGAATTTCATCAATTAGAAATTTGTCATCGATTCACTGGGTCCAGAATTTCACACAGCTATATTTGAGCTGATGCATTTTTAAAAACTAAAATCAGTATAAGCAATAAGATCTTTCAGTCTTCTTTTTTTTCCCATTTTAATGGAAATTAGTGATAATATAGCCTTTTGAGGCTACCACCTGTCATTTCTGAGCAAAAATGACTTAAATCCATGCATTAGCTGACTGCTTTGCTAACAGTGCTTTTACTTCCTCACCAAGCCAAAGCCAAGAACAATCTAATCCACTTTCCTACCAATGCGGAATTGATCCTTATTGTACTTATACCCTAGCTAGGTTTACGTGACCAAACATCGATGTTTTAGTTCCATCTCTCAAAGACACACACAGACCTCTCTGCCTAACAGTATCCATTGAGAAGTGGATTATCATAATAACTTCCCTCAGAGTTTCTTGTTCTTGTGCTTTATTTTCACCTGCAAGCAGGTCGTGGCTCACAGAAGCTATCAATGGCAGCAGTATCTAAAAGTGCCTGTATCTTATTCACAGGGAGGGGAGATACAGGTAATTTCTTTTTTCATTAAGGAGACTTGCATATACATGTCCTTTAAGTTATTGGAAAAAAGGACCTTAAAGTTCTCACAAGGGAAACAGAGTAAATCAGATGCTGGAAAAAAAGATGGGGAAAAGTTTATTTGTTTCCTATATATATCCAAATCTCTCCAACAACACATTTTTGGCTGTGGCTTTATTTACCAGCCTTGATCCTGAGACATTCTAATATTTAAATTTTTAATGAATACCTTTTGGAACTAAAAAGAAATATGCTTAAAAGCTGAGCTAAAAGAATGCTTAATGGGGTCTAGATAAAATGTCAAAGCAGTTTGTTGTGGTCTTTACTGTTTTAAGCCCTTGGTATCACTGGTAAGTCCCACTCAAATGAAGTATTCCAGGCTCTTCAGAAATACAGGGATGTTTTTAATAATGGACACGTGTATCTACTGCAACTCCTCTCATTTCTGTATGCAGTGTTATAGCAATAGATAATATACTGAGCAATGAAGGACCTCTCCCCCCCAAGGAGCATAAAACTCAATGGGCAAAAGAGGTTGAATGAAGAATATTGCAGTTCAAATATTGACATTTTTTTCTCCACAAAACAAAGATAAAGTGATTGTTTGGGTACTTTTGGAGAAAAGGGAGCCAAGTCAGCATCAGCAAAATGCATCATCAACTTTTTAACAGACACCTTATTGCCACTGTGTTAACAGACAGGTAGGAAATGAAGTTTACAACTGAGGTCACTAAGTGACCTCTACAGTGAATAAAATGGGAATTTCACCCTCCCCCTACCTCCTCAAAGCACTTCGGGCATCCATACAATTGGAAACACACGCATAGTGTGTTGCCTCGGAACAGAAATAAATAGTCTTGTCCCTATCCCATGGATATTGTAAAGCATCGAGATTCAGGATTTGGTAGCGTTTCTAGTGGTCTACGTTTGACAAGAACGTAATAGGTATTACTTGCACTTTGTCCTAAATACTCCAGCTAAGATGGAGGACAACTGTATTACAGACTGCATGAAAGTAAGTCTTAGCCATCAAGTTTATACATTCTCAGCAAATGAGAGAATAATGAAGACTCTGGCTCCCCTTTTAAAGAAGCAAACTTCAGACACAGAAATTTTAATTCACCTGCCCAATACCACACTGAAAGTCTAGGACAGAACCTACCCTTTGTTTTAAAGGTCACTGCCTGACCACAGCAGCCTTTGGTAAATCACAACTCTGTGTTTCAAGTGCATTCATCAAAGAAACAACTGTGGACAAATCTTATTGTGCATTGACTCTTTTAATCAAAGTACTTGAAGTGTATCAAAATCACAACATTTCAATTTGATGTGAGTTTAGAACAAATATACACATTCTGCCTGTGGCTACAAACTGGCAGATATCATTCCTCACATATAAAAAAATATTGGCAGATATTGTAACTTAGAGTTAAGAAAAAGGAAAAAAAGAGAACAGTCTGACAGAACAGGAATATCACAGATTAATTTTTAGCCTATTAGAAATACAATATACATAAATCATGAGTGGGTTAACTCGTGAGAATAAATGGAACGGGAAAATACATTATAACATTCTCCAGCAACATTCCCCACCTGAATATACCCAAGTAGAAGAAACTTCCTTTTCTGAAGGAAAACCACAACAACCTCTAGTGTTATGAGGGAAAGAAAGGAGGCTCCGCTTTCTCCCCGGAGGCTCCTGATAGAAGATCTTACAGAAGAAAAAGATGAGACCATATTCCAAAACCACAGGGTCTAAAGCCTTGCAAACAAATAAGGCTTGCAATTGATCATCTGGGTGAGAAAGAACAACAGAGGATAGGAAAAGCAGCTGTACTTTAATTTCTACGTGAGACTTCTAAGAAGGAGAAGAAAACTTGCTCCAATTAAGAAAATTTCAACGCCTCAAGCTAGCATAACTTTGATCTTATTCTTTGCCAGCGAAAAGAAATTTCATCTCTTTAAAGCTTCAACCAAGTAGAACCAAGTTATTAAGGAGCAAGAAAACTTAAATAAGAGCCCTTTAGAGAGACCAAGGGCAAACTGACAGGTATAATATTTTAATTGATTGCCTACATCAGAGGAATTAAAATAATAATATATCTCTATTGGTACAGGAGTAGTCATATATTCGTATGAGAACTGAGTGGCACAAAATATGCAAAATTTCATAGCTGCTTCAGCCTTTTCATTTCTACTTTACCTTTTAGATTTGAAGAGTCTCTTTTTTCTGTTTTTTTTTTTTTTTTAAACAATATCATTTACCAGCACTTAACACTTACAATATTAAAAAGTGTTATAAAAAGTATTTTATTAAGTTATATCATTGACTTTTGAAAGTACTTAATATTAATTTACAGCATTAGACTGACAGCCACAGAAACTCAGATCCTATATTGGTCCTCAAAACAAATTACTGCCCAGCCAGAAGCAGTGGGAGCTTTTTCAAACCAACTGCAAGACGCATCTGATTCCTAACCCAGGAACAACAGCCCTTTGCCATACCACTTAGTACTGACCTCCCCTAAAAATGCAGGCAAGGGGTAGCACAGACGCCTCCTGGAAGTGTTGGGGCAGGTGTTTCCTAGAGCTGACTGTGATGGTCCCCAACGAAGTCACCAGGCAGACTTTCCAAGAGCAGTCAAGTGACAATAATTTTCAGTCACTACTGGTGACTGAGCACTATGCCGTAGTACTCAGAGCCCCTGAGCAACTGCAAACTTTTCTGTCTTCTGAAAGAGATTAAAATCTCTAAATAAACAACAAGAAAACAGATTCAAAAACCGAGAGGAGAAAAGATGTGGCTGTGGCAAGCATGAGGTAAAAATAACAGGATGTTTTATCCTTTATAAGCTAGATATTAGTAGCCAATCCATGTGGTAAGCTTACTTTCGCCATCTGCCTGACCATTAAGATCAGGTCAGGAAACTAGCAGCAGTTTATAGATTTCAATTATCTGCTGTTTCCTCCAAGCTATTCAAACAGCAAGGGCTGTAGTAAAGGCTAACAGAAAAAGATGAATTCGGTTAAAAAAAGATCTAATAGCATCTCTAACTAAGAGCATCTGTATCTTAAAGGATTAAGCTTAAGATAAGGAACCTCACTAATGTGCATTCATGTCTGAGCCGGCAGAGCCAGATTCTGCCACACGTGCTTGGGTTCCTGGTGCCTCAACGCTGTCATATTTACATGAACCACCTTTAATGTGTACAATCTAGAGTTGAAGTAAAATTAATGAACCCAAAGAAATCTCCAAAGTAAGCAAGTTCAGAGTCAGACCTTGAAGTTTCTTCATGACAGCTGCTAGCCTCAAGGTGGGGCAGCACACTGTCCTCAGCTGGTTCTTCAGACATCTCTGCACTCTCTGCTGGTTCCTAAGGATTTGTATTTACTTGTATTTACTATTCTGAATTCTGTGCTGGTATCTTACTGGACACGAATAACTAGCGACTTGGATCACTGTTAGGTTTACAACATCATGATGCATATTATACAATAGAAAGGTTTGTATTTTGCCCTTGTAAATGCTCATTTGCAATTTATTTGAAAAAAAATCTCCATAAGGCAATGGGATAAGTAAAAGAGGAAGACATCGAACATTCACTGGGGAGGCTTAGGGTCAGATTATTGAAAATATTTGCCACAGACAACCGAAGCAAAAAATACATGATTTCTTGCTTTGTGAAATCATCAGTTTTGACTTTTATATTATTAAATCCTTCTTGTAGACAAACTAACACTTATGGACTTAGTCATTCCATAAGCTAATCAGCACCTAAAATCTTTTTCATCTGACTTTGAATGATATCTTAACAACTTAATATCAGCTCACACTGAAAACCCGATTAGCAGAGACAGGTGACAATAGCAATGAATTCTAGCGTGTGTGGGACCATTACTATGCTGTTAAAACGCAAAAGGAAAATATTACCTCCTACAGCTTTTGCTTTTGAATTTGAGGAAAAGCCCATGCAAAGATGTTTTATATGGCATCCAGTTTTATCTCCCTTGCCTTATCTATAGTCTCCACCTGGATCAAATGAATGAAAACTTCTCACTTCCCCAGCATATGGCCTAAATCAGCATTCTATTACTATTACAAATGAGTGTATTCTGAACCTTAAATATGCACAAACAGTGTTCTTCTGAACAGGAAGATCCAGCAAGCCTCCAATCTATCAAAGAAAAGGCTTGATACAACTACATGATTTAAAACACAGAAGTTACCTCTAAAGGAGGCCTTGCTTTGATTGTTAATTTTAAACTGTCCCATTAGTCTTGAGAGAGTAATGCATGTATTGCAGGATATTATTCTGCATTTTGAGGAAGGTCTTCCAGGCATACTGAAAAGAGGCATTATAGAATTTACACTGGTACTGTTCTGCAGACCATAAAATACTAATGCACGATTTTTTGTGGAACAAAGGGAACTCATCAGCCTGTCCTTTCCTCAGATGTTGATGACAAACAGCTCTTGATGATACTGGTATTAACAAAACTCAGTAAAGGAGACCCCTATAGCCTCTACTTTCAGTATATAATATCACACTGCCATAATGACAGGAGAAACAGTGCCAAGATATTTCCGTGGAAGCTTTAAATTGAGTTACTCTGCAATAGTAAATAAGAATGCCTATTCCCTATCTCATAGCTGATGAAAACAATGCATGAGAACATTGTACGACACGTCCAGGAACACAACTTACGACGTACTAAGGAAGAGTATCCTGACATAAAGGCAGAAGCCTTCACATTTTGATTTTATCCATGTCAGCTAGATTGTGATGCTACCTATATGCTTTCTATTACACAGATACTGTCAATTAAAGTATAATTATATTTTTTATCTCTATTCCCTCTACATGCATGCTATGCCTCAAGTCATTATCACACTCATTAAAACACAGCAGTACTGTATCCCATGTCAGCATTTAAATGAACTATGAGGATATATAACAATACAATTAACAGAAGTATTCCCCATGAATGGGGCCTTGAAAAACAAAGAGAAGCCTTGATGGGAATGATTCTGCACTTGAGGCCTATACACAGCAATCACTAGGGCTTTTCATCTTTCTTTTTTAAAGAGAATTGACAAGCCTGATGGAAGGAGAAAGAGAGAGAAACTACAATTTTGAAGCTTCATTTTTATTCAAGACATAGCACAGGGACATCCAGAGGCAGCCTAGGAAACACGAGATACAGTCAGAAATGAAGCCTGATTTAGTAGCTGAATCCATTTATTCTTTTTGAGGTTCTGCATAGCACCTCACACGAGGGCCTCTCTCCTGATTCATGCCTTTCAGAACTTTACAAATAAAAATAGCACGTCCATCTAAATGAGAGCCCCAAAAGAAAAGAAACAGTAAGTTTATATCTTATATTAAACCTTGTGTACTTTCTGCTCATGCAGCGAATACCTCTGCATATTTATTTACCTTGGACAAGAAGAAAGGTCACTCATTATGTGCATAATAAGTTAATCTCAATTGTAATTACACTGCAGAAAAAAACCCTTCATTTGAAGGTTAACTAGATTCAAAATAACCCAGTTCTCATCAGGGTGTTGCATTTATTTCAATTAAGTCAATCAACTTAACAAGAATTTAATTAAAAACAAGTTAGCAAGTCAGAAGAAGTATTTGAAATGTAATTAATAAATATTTTAAATAAGCAAGAGGTAGCTAAATCAAATATAGGATTATAAATGCACTAGCCTATTATTTCTTTGCAGGCATTTGCTGGTCAACAACAAAAAGCATTCCAGCCCCAGAATCCTGGCATGCAGTTCATCCTTGCAAAGACAAATGAACATAGTGCCCAGAAGGTGTAATATTGAGCTTTCAAAGAATTAGGTAGAGACATGAGTACCTATTTCCATTTGTTTTACCAGAGGGAGAACCCAAAGTTTGCCCACACTTTCTTTGCTCTATTTCACCCGTTGCTGTTGGTACAAAAGAGCTGTTCAAGGCAGTTAAACAAAACATAAAGTGTCTTTTCACTGAAAAGACATGTTTTGTTGGTGGTACCGTTTCTTCCCTCTGCGAGCACTCTGCGAGCTAGCAGAGCAGGAAGCAAAACACTAACGAACAAAACCAGACAACCATCAATACGAAGAAGCTCGTTTTCATGATGGCCATGCAATCTCCCAAAAAGCATCAGTAATTTACATCAGATGTGTTCCTGTTCTGTGCCTTTCCATTTTCTTTCGGAAAATTATGCATCCCTGGCTTTGGAGTCTAACACTTATGCTTAGACTTCTGCCTCCCACAGCATCCTTCAGTGTTTCCCAGGGATCTCTCTCCTATGTAATACCATTATATTACCTCCCTTGTTTCTCACATTCCTGCGGGGAAAAAAACAACAACAACAAAAACCCAAAACAAACCAAAAAACTCCACCAAACACCCTCCCCCCCAAAAACCCACAAAACCTCACCAACAACCCACAAGCAAGATTCCTGTTCTCCGTAAGGCATCACTACACTATTCTGTTGTCACCAGTGAAGACCAATTTAATTATAATACAACAGATGTAAGCATATTTCAAGTAAACATACTTTTAAGTTAAGGGCATATATATACCCAAATGAAAGTTTTTGTCTACCTCCATTGTTTACAACTGACTGAGCACATTTTCTTTCATGTATCTGACACATTGAGAACAGAAGCACAAAGATTGAGACAAGAATGATCAAAAGTGTCAGCTCTTGGGCATCCAAATAGGACAAGCCTATGCCTGATCTTTCAGATTACTTCACATAATATTGCACTTTTCACCTTTAAACCACAGTTCCTATTAAACTGGCCCCAGCTACAGCTAGAAGTGCTCCAAACTTAAGTAAATCAACACATAGTTCCTGATGTGAAACCCACAGAAAATAAGCAAGTGAGGAGTTATGCTTGAGAATTTTTCTATCTACAGGATTTTCCCAGCATTGTGGAGGAATGCTGGGGCAGACGCAAAGCTGAAACTCAATTAGCCATGTTGCAAACACAGTCCTCTTGGAGTCTTCTACTTTACTCGCTATGAGTTGACCCCTCTATAAAGAGTCCTAAAGCAAATCCACCTCATACACTGAGCTAGCAAAGGATTTGTGGAAAGTAGGGGGGAGAGCCTCTTTAAGCATATAATTAACCAGATGCATTGTAATGTGGATGCACCAAGATGCTAAAAGATGTCCCTGCTCACTGCAGGGGAGGTTGGACTCGATGACCTTTAGAGATCCCTTCCAACCTAAACTATTCTGTGATTCTATATGGTTCAACTATATGCCCAGCATTCCTGACTTGCAAGCGCTTAACTTACAGGTTTTGCAGCTACTTGTCAGAAAGGAAAGGTTATTGACTAGAATAATGAGTCCAAGTCTAGAGGTCACTGAACAGACACTCTGCAGTCCTGTTCTTACCAGCTTTTAGCTTTTTTTCTTTTTTTAACTCTCCGTCACCTCCCCAACTTGAGCAGCCATGCCCCTACCTGTAACTCTGCCCAGTTCCTTCCATTTTTTTCACCAACTTCTCTCAAGGTTTAGTGAAACAACTTAATCCATTTCTTCAGAAAATACTGGATGGGAAGTGTTCTTTGAGAGCTCTAAAATCTTCAAATGACTCACTTCAAGTGATCTAAAGCAGAGAGAGAGCAAGAACAGGATTCTTTTATGATACTGATGTTGCACCATCCAGTGACAACCTGCAGAGAGCAAGACCTCTCTGCAACTAATACCACCAAAACTGTTTCTTACCCCTTTTCACCCAGATTACTTTGGAACCAAGTTGTCATAAACTGGCAACTGCAACTTATGCTTTAAGCCTTTCAGTTTTACTGAAGATATTCTCTTAGAAGTATTTTGAAAAAGACTATGCTGAATTGCCACAAATGACATTCATGTATTAAAAAAAAAAAAAAAAGTTATATATAGCGATCCTCTAGACTGGAAAATAGAAAAAGTTTTGTGAGTCTTGGTATCAGTTTGCACCAAACCCTGTAACTGTGCAGTGAACTTTGCAAGGACTTAAGCAGAATACTTCCAGAAAAGTGCATCTTAATATCAATTACCTCATGATAATGGTGATCCCTGTAAGAAAATGTTTTTCTCTTTGTCAACCGGATATATTTTGTCTGGTCTATCCATATGTCCACATGCCTGGGAAACTTGGGAGTTTATCAGCGACAAGGAGGAAAACAATTGTACATGCTCCTTGTCAAAAATACTGGCAAATAAAGCACTGACTTCTCCACATCCACCTGGTTACCTTGAATGCTCTGTTCCTCCTTCTGCCCCATCCCAGCAGAACAAAACAAAATGAACAGAGGATCTAACACTACTGTGCTATACAGAGGGAATTCTGCTATTCCTGGAAGAAAAACAGAGCTGGTAACTTAATCATCTGGATAGAGCTGGTATTTTTGTTTTATTTCTTCCATGTCTGGTAGCAAAAAGGAACATATTGCCCTGAATAAGACAGACACAAAGCAATCAAAGATGTCTGGATGCGGTTACCAAATGCGATTATTTTTCCTTTTACCTCTGTGACTTGATTTATTGCTGCCCACTATATTTTGGTTTATGAAGCAGCACTGGAGAAAACCCAGCATCATTCTTTAGGTGAGATAGTATGCATTAGTTTGTGAGTCAGTCTCCCTCTCATCTCAGCTAATGCTCAAACCCACAATGCAATACAGACTAGTTCTAATACAACTACTTGCCCAGTGAAAGATGCAGTATTTTTAATTAAGTATGACAGGCACCAAATTTCTACAGGAGTAGTATCTGAGATTTAAGCTGGCTTTTTTGTGTCTTCTCTCAGACTCCATGCAGATGTCATCCCTTCTCCTCTTTTGAAGAAACTTGGCAAAGAAATGGTGAATAACAAGTAGCAGGAAGAGAATGGATACTTTGGTGAATTAAACCCATTTTGTTTTATTGTTCCCCTTACTCCCAACTGTCAGATATAGTTAAAACAGATGATACAAAACAAAAGCTTTGCCTCTCGTTCAGAGGTAATTAAAGATATCCCTAGTACCATGTTATTGAAAGTCCTCAACATCCACATCCCCAACATCCATGGAAGCTCTCTGAAATGCAGCATATTTTCAGCTGACCTAATATTCTGCTCATTCTGCTGAAGAAAAACAGTGGAGTTTGTTTTAAGGATATTCTCATGTCTTTCCCCTATATCCGCAGCTCATCAGTCCTGTGCAAAAAGGCATAAATACCAGGTAAAACTGTTTCAGAAAAATGCTGTCAGGTAATAGGGAGACTTCTAGTACAGGATGGAAATATTTTCTTCTTAGGAACGCCTTAAAAAAAGGGATTCCCAACAAAACTAAAGAAGAGGCATTTTTCTGCAAAAGGATGACAAACAAAATCATAGAAGGGATATTAAAACATCTAGCTGACTCTTTTGCTCTGATGAAGGATACATATATAGACCATCTCTGAAAATGTTTTTTCTAATCTGAGGTTTAAAATCTTCAGTGAGGAAGATTGCAAAGATAGCCCGCCCTCTTTCTAGCAATACCTTATACAATGACAGATGTTGACTGCACTCCCCAATTAAATACTTTTTAAAAATTAAATTTAAAATAAACCATTTCCCCATAGGTATATTTCTAGATCTCAAACAAATGTTGCTGCAATGCAAAAGACTTTCTTCAACTGCTGCTTTGAGTGCAATATCCACAGCTAGACACAGCTAGACCTGAGTGATATTTATTTAGTTGCGTAGACCAATTACCTCCCCACATTTCACAGAAGAGTAGCACTGGCCTTTTTTGTAACTGCAGTACATTGCCAGATTTCCATTCAGCTTGAGGTCCAAGCAAATAGACCCTGTTACACTGGCGGCATAGCTAGTCACTCCCCACGATGCATTTGTGACTATCATGTTTCCTGAGAGCAGCACTTCACGCCTGCATTAAATTTGGATCAAATTTAATCTTGTTGCCATTATGATACACATATCAACTCCTTCACCAAGAACCACACTCTATCTATCTCCCACCTGCCCCATCGAGACACACTGTGGTGCCTGGGAGAGGGGCTGCCCTCCGTGTTTCCTGCAGATGGCTATGGAGCACAGAAGTCTCTGTGCTTGATGGACTGCAGAAACACTCCTTTTAAACTAACATGCCAAATAAATGACCTTAACTAAGCAAGAGCAGTACTGGTCCCATATCTCTCTTAGCACTTGAAGCTCACTAAACATGAAGGCAAATGCTACAGCACTTCAAGAGTGATAGTAAGAGCTGCACACTAACTGAGCACCTTGTGTGTTCTAAGCAAAATTTCTTTCCAGGGTTTCCCCAGTAGCAGCAATACTCACAAAGGGCTGTATAGGCACTGCATGTTTGGACCCCAAGCATCAATAGATGCTAAAGGCTAACAGAAGAATTTACAAATACTTTCAGTTTCAGGTGAAAATGTGAATGGAAAAGAAAAAAATCAGCTATGTCATTTAAAATAAAACTGCTACTCAACAGGAAAGAAAAATATATTCATCAACCATTCCCTCACTACTTCTCATTTTCACTTAGACTCAAAATGAGAAGGATGCCACTGACAAGTACACCATAACCATCCATTATATCTGACACTGAGATAATTTACAGTATATTAAAAAGAACTGTTCTGGCACTTGTATATAGTGGTGTCAACCTTAATTGCTAAGATGCACTGAACAGCTCTTCTAAACATAGCAACAATTTACATTTTAAAAACAAATCAAAGACACAAACAGGTGGAAGCACTCCATTGTGCCATATGAGACCCTTGTTCCTACAGCTGCGAGTCAGGACAAGTGCACATCCACTAAAATACCAGCTTGGGAGTAAAAGGAAACAGACACAGTGCTAAATCCTCAGAGTCCAGAAAAAAAGTACTGCAGTCTTTATTCCAAAAGAGTGAAACAACATGACTGGAAATTTTACAGGCTAAAAAATGGTGTGTACAAATAAGCCACAGTTACTACATGATATCCTCATAGACAAGCTAGGGAGGCATGGTCTAGGGCAAACCACAGTAAAGTAGGCTTACAGCTATTGATAACAACATCTAATCACTGACAAACACAAGGATTACTTGGATGAAGTTCACAAGAGCCAATGTTCAGTACGGTATTATTTATTATTTTTATCAGTGAGTTAGATGATGGAACAGGGAGTATTTTTATTAAATTCAGAGATCACATTAAGCTGGGAGGGATTACAAGCACTTTGGAGGCCACGATTATAATTCAAAAGGCACTCAAGAAAACAGAAACTGTCTGAAAGCTACAGCTCGCTTACGAATGAGTACAACATGCTGCAGTAATATTGGAATGCTCATGTGCACAGATTCCAGATAGCAAAGGTTTGACTGTCAGAGGTTCCACAAAACAGGACCTGATGGCTACAGTTTATCACAAAATGCATGTACGTCAACTGTGGTCATACTCTTAAATAACAAAAATCCAATCAGTCATCCCACTGGCTTGTACGCCTTCCACATGTGAGACATGAAGTAACTTTCTGTTCTCCTACTGAGATTTTGAGACACACTAGCAGTGTCTCCCTGGAGACTTCAGTGGGAAGTCCCAGAAGGCAGGGGCTGTGCTGACCTTGGTCAGACAATAAAGGAATTGACCAAAAGCTTCAATTGATCAAACTCAATTCACCCATGGATAAGTTAATTCTTGCAACTCTTGGCAAGACTCCTATTAAACATAGCTAAATGGTAAAATTGGGAAAAATGTGTCTGGAAAGCATAAACAGCTAACGTGTCCACTCTTCTAGATTGGATAAGTCACCCTACAGGGATGCTACGGCTTACACTCTTGATGTAAAAAAAGTCTGGACTAAAAGAATAAAGAGGAGGGTTGACCCTTTCTTCTTAAAAAAAGAAAAAGAAAAGGGGGGGTGGGGAGGGGAGGAAGGCTGCAGGTGATTGATCGATATCACTGTATCCTTTCTAAAAGACCTGAAACCCTATAGGGCTTGCAAAGAAATGTGGCTGCGGAGGAGAGAACAGCAAGAGTGGAAATGAACAGATGGGAGATAAACGGCATACGGCAGACTGGCTGATGGAGCAAAGCAGCAGACACAGTGAGCAAGAACAACTGGCAGAGAAGGCAGCTAGTGGGAGCAGTCGGCAATGGTCCTGGCTGGCAGGGAATGGCTGGAGGCAAGTGGTGTGAACATCAAGGTCAAAAGCATTGCTCCAGCAAGGTGTCCCAATGCAACCAATAAACGGTGATCCACTGGGCTAAACAAAAGAGCCTCAATACCTGTTTCAGCAGCAAGATAAAACCTGCTCCTAGATGGACTCTTCTTACCGAGGTTTGTTCAAACTGATTTATCCCACAGACTCTGGTGGCTGTAGTTCAGTGTCAGGGTAATCAGCTGTCACACCTCTTTGATCGTGCTGCACGGTGATCAAGCATTTGGTGCCCATAGTACACATGGAGTGTAGGGTTGGTTTGTGGATGAGTGCTGCACCTCAGATGCCCAGAATGGGCCATCCAGGAAGAGAACAACTGTGCAGAGCAAAAGCAGGTGGTCTCTCTAATCCTGGGCCTTTGAAGCTAGGCACGTGCAATGGGGAGGAGTTTTACAGGTGTGCCAGGATAAACGTGGCATGGTCTGGAAGGGGTTCTTGATAAAAAGTCTGAAAAACTGGTAGATGCCTATGAGAAAGGAACACTTCCTCAGCAATCTTGTCAACATTTCAGAGACAAAGAAAAGCAGCACTAAACTGTGATGTAATTCAAACGTGACTCAAGACCGAGTGGATGAAGATTTGTGATGTTCTGGTGCAGGCTCAGACTGGAAGCCACTTGGGAAGTTTTGTAGTTTGGAGTTTTGCAATGCAGTCCTATTCCCTGTTACAACATGTTACAGTGTCTTTGTGACTGACCACGTTGAGCTCACAGAAACAGATATTAGCCATACAGCTGAATGCACGCTTTCATACTGCCATCACATCATAGGTTATTGGCACATTAAGTGTCATGACTAATATCTGCCTCAAAATATTTGTTTTCTCTGATTCTTCTCCAAAGGGAGAATTCTGCATGAAGAGTATCATTTGCTATGGCAAGTAATTGTATCAGGAATTTTTGGGTTTAATTTAAAGAGCAAACAAAGTTAGACGTTCTTACTGCTCTTTTGAAGGCAGCTCCCCCTTCTGCTTGGAGGAAAAGGTGGTGAGGCTTATGTTGCTCACTTGAAAAAAAATAAAACTTCATAAAGAAAAAAAAGGCTTTTATGAAAGTTTTTTCTCTTGCATAGATATGGCTTTGTTTGTGTGGAGGGGACAAAAAGAAGGGGAAGGGGAAAGAAGGTAGCACAGGTTTACTCTGTAGAAAAAATTCACCATTTACAAAGAGGTTCAGAAACACTTGATTAGCAAAGAGTAAAATTAAGCAAGAAGCTATACTTCCAGATGTCACAGCTAAAACCACCCGGCTGGCATCTCTAAATCTTCTAATTATTATCCAGCAAAATGGGGTACCGGATGTTGCTTTTTCTTATTTTCATAAAGGCTTAGAAGTAATTGCCCTTGATGTATTCTTGAAAGCTGTTAGCAGAGATTTCTATGCCATCTGTACATCAATAGCAGGTTGGTTGGTTTGTTTGTTTGTTTGTTTCAAGAGAATGAAACAGCACAGGACAGTCCAGAACTTTAACTTTATTTTTATGGAATCAAGAAAAAGGGGATGGTAGGTGCATGACCCCTAAAATAAGGGCTTTGTTTGTAAATAGATTAATATCATTTATATCACATTTAGACCTGTAGGCAAAGACTTAAATTGTATTATGGGTCAAACATCACACACAAGCCTAGATCAGGAGCGAGGAAGAAGTCCTGCCATCCATTTTCCCCACACAAAATGCTCTGATGAAGTACACGTAGATTTTAGCTGATGATCCCTCTTGCAACCCCCAGTTCTGATTCTTATTTATACTTACAACGACATCTACCTTACATGACCTGTTTGAATTACTAAGGGTACACAATGAATATGACCTATACACATGAAATAAAAATATAGCCCAGAATATATTTATCTATAGAATCACAAATAACTTAGTAAAAGACAAAAACAACTTTTGGTAAATTTTCACAAGGAGATCTGCGTGCCTTTTTAAATTAAATGTGGAATTGTTGACAAATAGTATCTGAATACCTGGTAAAACTACCCCTACATAAATCCCAATGTTTTTTATCAAGAAAAAAACCCTCAACACCCAACCCTCCCAATTTGCTGCTTTTTCAAAAATAGTCCATGATTCGGGTTTACCTTTCATAGGTTGTGAATTGTCAGTTATTTCTTGCCCACAGAATAAAATCTTAAAAAAAATAGAGTTCACCCTTCCTTCCAGAAACTGAGCTTGCATGTATGAGTGGGCAGCTCTCACCACTGGTGCCAGCAGGTTTCTCAGAACAGAACCTGTAGAAGTTTCTTGACATAAGTGAAGGAGAAAATCAAATAATTGTTAGCTACATGGATGCCCGAAGCAAAAGGAGGCCTGGGCTTCTGTGTCTGTAGCTATATGCAGATATATGTTCTGACTTAAGGATAGTAAATAACCCTATCTTCAAGTGCATATATGGCATGTAACTAAGTTATAAAAAATTTAAAAAAAAACATCATTCCCCCTACAAAAAACAATTTAAAGATTTTTAGCATGGTTTCCCATTATTATTTTTTTTTTAAGTATCAGGCCTAAACATTTGCTCAGGAATTAACACCTGGAAGAGTCAGAAAGAGAAAAAAACCTTTTGAAATGAGATGATGTACAAAATTCACATACTTGGATCCCTACCTGAAATCAACAATTTCTAATAGTTTTTCTTAGTAAAACAGACTTGCCTACTTGAGCATGCATGCTTGAGTTTTATGGCTACTTAATGCCTTTTGCTTCTTTTTATCCTTATTACATGAGTATGGAAGCACATGATCACTCAGTAGGAAAATAATGAAACAGGCTTTGCTAAAAAGTTTTCTAACTACACGGGAACTACAAAGTGATGCTTGAATTTTTTCCAAGTCTTTTTTTGGAAGAAAATATAGATTCAACAGACTTAAAATGTTATATGAAGACTAATGGATTTTGTTGAATGTGGATGCAAAATCAGCTATTTCTAGGTCAGGTGAAAGTACTTCCTTTCAAAAACATCACAGCAAACAACAAAGACTTTGTTGTTTTGACTTAGTATTACTGCAAGGTTGAGTCAAGAACATTTTAGCTAAATGCTGCCTCTTTATCCGGCTTCTCTGGGGATACCAATACCCAGACTCATTAATACCAGAAAATACCATTAATACAGAGAAATAGAGAGGACCTAATTTCCACTAACTCTCAAAACCAAATGTATCAGCAATTTATTAATTGTGATTCCAATGACAAATACATGACAAATTATCAAATTTGTCTCAGTTTTACTGATATCTTGTTCATTAAGATGAAGCAGGCTAGCCTTCACCAAAAAATACACTTGGTAAAGCCATAGGGACAAAAAGGGAGTTAGCAACTGAACTAAATGCAAAAAGGCATACCGTTGTGTCTTTTTTTCCCATGATGTCACACTCCAGTGGAAGTGACATTAAAACAATCCAACTTCTTAGAGCATTTAATATTTCTGTTATCAAGGACAACAAAAAAATGTCATCCTGAGTTCAGACAATGTCATGGTAAGTTTACCTTTGATTCCTGTCTACTATCATATAGCCAATAAGCTTTAAAAGATTATTTTCAAGTGAACGCAGTCCCACTGAAAGGAATAGGTTAAAAAGGAAGGAAGAACAGAATGCTTGGGTGACTGTCCTGTGCTGGAGACTGGTTATTGAACACTAATGAAAATACATGAACTATCCATCATAAATGCTCTTTCCACTGCTGGCCATAATGCTAATTTTCAGGAGTAATCCCAGACACTTGAACTCTAGAATTGAACTCTAACAACAAATTGAACTGGTAAAGTATGTTTCACATCTGAAGCCTTTAATTACAAGTACTTGTTCAGTCTTGTTAATCATATTCCGCCCCCTCCCTCAAAAGACAGGAAAAGTGGGAAAAAAAGGAGAAGGAAAAAAAGGTGGCAAGGACCAAAAGCAGAAGCAGCACCACAGTGTTCCAAACTCTTAAGCTGACACATTTTTTCACAATTCATTTTTAATCAATAAGATCTGCACATTCGTTCTGAGCTTCCAGCCATATGTGGAGCAAAGCAAACTATTCAGGTCAGCAAAAGAAACCTAGGATATAATTTTTCAAACCCACCACATAGTCGTATGTTTAGCTAGATGTGTTAATAGCAAGAGAGATGATGGAAAATTATTTTCCAGTAAGCCATTCTAGATAATGCCAAGAGTAACTACATTAATTTAAAACTACTATGCCAGTCCCTGCTGATTATACCTGCTGGAGCACAGAGGAGCACATGGACCTCAAGGTCCTGTTTGTCCTTCAAAGTAGCCTCCTCCTCCTCGCCTCTGAAAATCACCTATAAAGAGGCTGCATAGAAGCATGGAAGTCAACACTGCAGTTGAAAGTTGCCCCTCAAAACTTCAAAGGCAAAACCCTCTAACTTGCCACACCACAGAGGACAAACTACCAACCCGTTATTGGTAACTTCCTACAAGACCATGGTCAAAATAAAGCAGCATTCAAGACTTTTTCCCTAGAGAAGTACATTCACTTACATATTTATCACCACCTCGCAGCCACCAATCCACTAGAAAAACTCAGTTAAGAATGCATTAATAATAAATCAAGAACTAAATCTGCAACCGCTGTGACAGTTACAACTTTACTCATAATGAAGCAGATGCCAGCAAGAAGGTACTGCTCAAAGTCCAGGCCAATCAAATGTCATCAACTTATTCACAGAAACTCCTACTGACAATTCAGCTGCAATCATCATGCTGAAGTAAACTCACCTACAAAAAAACCCTAGTTTGATCATTTTTAACTTACTCACAAATTCTGCATTTATGGGAATGGATTGAAAAATATCAGATCTTCTAATGTGATTGTACTATTCATGCTTCTAATGAACATAAGCATCGTTCCAAGGGCAATTACATTTCAGCTATGTATTTTCTCTATATAGGTACTAATAAATGTAGAATTTATCCATATAAATGCAAAAGGCCAGTGACGTCCACATTCTTTAAATACAATTTTATTTACAGAATACTTCATTTTTTAAATTGTTCCTCTTTTATTTGGAAATTCAACTTTGAATGATATTAAATTGTCATTAGTATTGAATAATTGATTTAACTTCTCATATTCAGATATTCAATATAGAGCAACAGGTTAACAGGAAACATTTACTAGAACCCTGTGTCACTTCAGAGATGTCACATATCTGACCCCTTGCATTCAGAAAAGCCATAGCCTTCAGAAGCTGTACGTATACTGTCACTGCTTAATACTTCAAAAATACTCCAGATGAACAATCTTCAAAATTTACAGCACTCTAGCAAATCATACTAATTTCAGAAATTAGGAAATTGTTCAAAAATTCTGAACTGAAACTCAGAAATGTGAGTTCTGACAAAAATCAAATTCTGAATTACCCTTGCGCAGTATCAGGTACTCCATCAAAAAGTCAAACAAGTGGCATGTCTGGCTTGGTATCACATTATCATGGGACCCTACCCAAGCTTCCTGATGCACTTCAGTGAAAAGCTGCTCTTTTGCCACTATGGAAATAGATGATACTCTGATACTAAGAACTTTTTCAGAGCAGCATTTTGAAGCTGCTGTCTAGGTGGCATTACCAAGCTGATACAAAACTCCACAAGCCCTTTTATCTTCAAGAAGATCTAGCAGCAGCAAACAGTAAAAAAACCCCACAAACTAAAAAACAAAAAACCCCCACTGCATACCTCTCACTAGTTCATAATCACACTTAATTCCTCTGCTCTTTTGTAAAAGTAGCTTCTCTCCATTTCAGAAGAATGGAAGAGACAGAGAGGTCATGGCATTTAGACATTTTTATGGAATAATATTCCTTTAAACATTTTTCAAGTTACAAGTGCCAAAAAAGAAACTATTTTCTATTTACTGAATAGACCATAAAGGCACCTTCACAAAAGCCAACAATTGCACTAGAGCTGAGAGCATATGTGCCAACTTTAAGCCAGAAGCAAATTATTCATTCAAATAATTAAAGTCCTACAAATACGACTTTTAGAAAAGAACTTCTGACAAACTATTATAGCTGGGAAGAAAACAATTGTGTATTATTTCCAATTATTTTTGTCCTTTTTGTTCTGGAATTTAATGAAGAACTCTTTTTCAACACAACATGGAATTCCTCTGTGCTGTTGTTGATTCTTTCTTTTTAATTACAGATTTTCAAAAGAAAACTGAATTCCATTCACAGTTGTGACAAAGCAACATTTAAATTCCTTCTCTTGTTTTCTGAGTGTAAAGTGACTGGAGGGAATAATGATGTGACGCCTATCCATGAAGAACTGATGTCAGCGCCCCAGAATTATTAATCAGAAAAGAAGATATTTTTATGAGATAATCTGGCTTGTCTACACTATGAAAGAGATAAGGTCCCCAGGCCTGTGTTATATGCTCACTGTATTCACATTATTTTACATATGTTCAGAAGTGCTACCAATGTTCTTCGTCCATACCCAAAGCACGGCCACGAGTTGGCAAGAGATGAGGCTCTGGAACAGTGTATTTCCTGCAGCATCTGGACCTCACCATTAAGTACACGCAGGTGATTAAGATGTTTCAAGCACTGCAATTATGGAAACACTTAATAAATGAAGCTGGACTAGCAAATTGTTAAAAAAGCTTCTATTCAGACACATCTCTGCCACAGCAGTGACAAAATGGGGAAAGGGAGAAAATTACATTGCCATTTAATGACATTTTAGGACAATCTAATATGATAATGCTTTGGCTGAGGCTGCACTGACCCTGACAGTATAGCCAGTACAGACTTTGATACGCTATTTACAACTCACCCATTACCATTTACATTGACATAAACTCTCAGCTTGGAAATTATTCCTTTTAATTAAAATGAGGTTAGTATCATTTTCGTTAGAAACATACAACTTTGTAACACTTCAGATAATTTTCTTTCCTAGCTCAGTTTTCATTCAAAGCATTGTATGGTTTTTTTTCACAAGGGACAGAGACAGTTTATAAATAATGAAGGCTATGTGGTAGCAAGTCACGAAAAAAACAAAATCACACACAAAAAGAAAATAGGTCACAGAGCTGAATGCCAGGAAAAAAGAAAGTACTTGCATAATACTCTGGCAACATGGAGACTTAATTCAACTTTGCCATAGAGCATCTATTAAACCAAAGAACAGCAAGCTTACGTTCATCATCCTAAAGGAGATATAGAGTTATACCTGTGACACAAACGCTTCATCAGATCACATCACCAGGACCCTTACATGAGGCTTTCCTCACACACGACCAAAGTCAGCACACCTATATACTCAATTTCTTTACTGCCAGACAGAAATGTGCGTGTGTATTAATGCAAATGAGACTTCAGCCCCCAAATAAAAACCTGTCTGCTTTAGTGTCGAGTCTACCCTGAACAAATTAGAGTTAGCAACACATGAACATGTTTAATTCTTTTATAAAACCTTTTACCACTGGGGGAGTGGGAGTGTCTGTACTGTATTTTGCTTTTAATAGTACCATCCTGAGAACACTGGATAATTACTTTTTTCAGCTGACTCAGAACAGGTATAGCAGCTTGGGGGCCAGCTGTGCACACTTTCCCACTCCAGCATTTCCAAAGTAAAGACAAACTAAGTAATATATTGCTTTGATTAAACTGGGCTACAGATCTTCATCAGAATATCTCCCATCTTATACTCCAAAATCCATAATTGCCCAATTGCAGCAACAGATATCCAGAGACTTATTTAAAAAGTAGAAATAACATAAAGGAATGATATGGAAAACAGTTGCATCCAGAACTATTATTGAAATAAATTATCTGTAAAAAATAAAGGCAATGAACATATCTATGTAAAGGAAACAATATATACATACATCTATATATGTATCTGTATATATAACATATAGTGTATATAAATTTACATAGGTAGAAATTAAATTTAAATAAAGATAGACAGCAATAGGAAAACAATCCACATATGATCTTGGTTTGACATGCACTGAGTACGGATGGCTTTATCACACTAGAATGGGTTCTACATTCTATTTAGTCCAGCTTCTAGTACCTTGTAAAATAGTGTCTGCACAATCTCCTAGTGAAATCACTCCTCCTCAAAGATGCATTACCTGCCCCATGAAGGCACCTATACCAAAAATCCCATATTACAATCTAATTTCAGCAAAGGCACAGAAGTGAAAATTAAAAAAAAAAGGCACAGCACAATTATGCAACAAGTCCAAAGCTACACAGCAGAGACTGGGGCAGAATTCAAATGAGATTACAAGATCTGAACTCCCACATACACTGTATTATGTTTTCTTTCAGACCACACTGGGAAAGCTCACCTCCACCCACTCCTACAGATATCAAAAAATATATCTGCTCAACAGATTCGTGGAGCCAGTTTCTTCACTCTATACAGCCAAAGAATACACTCTACTTTAAAAGAGAATTCACAAATAAATAAATGTGGCTGGATATTGTGTATTTTTTTAAAAAAAACAAAAAGCATTTTTCTCTAAGCATAATCCAAAATTTTGGCCTTGAAGAGGTGAACACAGTTTGAAAATGCAACAGAAAAACTAGTCTTTTGAATAAAGTTCAGCTTTTGAAAAAGATTTTAAAAGATTATTTTTATATAGTTGATTTTAAGTATACAAAAACTTCTACATGATATGAAGGCAGCTTTGATGCTAGCATATTTATAATGATGTTTTATTCATGTGTTTCTTTTGTAGCTCTGTCACTAAGAATTGAATCAGCTACATACAACTTAATTCTTCCACTACTACTTGTGCAATGAGAAAGATATTACTGCTTTCTGATTGCAGTAAAACAAAACGAAATATATTACCTGTCTGTTCTACTATGATTAACAAATGCAGTGAGTGTGAGATATGACATGTATGGCTGCTTTTCAACAGAAATGTCATGCATATGGAGAACTTCTTGTTACATGTATACCAAAGATTTCTGGATTTTTCAAAACTGCATATACATCTGTGGATCCAAGTTGCTAAAGTACATTGCCCTACTATCCTTTATACTTAGATATTTTGTGATAACTTCAGTTAAAGGAAAAGAGCATGCTGTGGACCTGAAAATTTGCATACCTAAACACTGGAGACATTGGAGGTTTTAGTTGCTTTGGCTTTTTTTATAAATATAATAATAATCATCATCAAGAAGACACACCTCTGTGTCCACTCTTCCTTTCTGCTGTCATCTGAAAATTATTTTAGAGAAGCGTATCAGGGAATTTTTTTTTTTCTTAAATCAAAGGAAATGAAGAATCAGATGTTATATTTCTCCTCAGATTACATGAAGATTTCAGTTGAAAGCATTTTTAACTTCTTGGCAAAGCAGCTTGCCAATGGCGGTGGATGAGGACAATCCAGTGTCACATGAAAAAGTAGAGCATGGTATTGAATACTTTATGATAGGGTTTGCAAGGTCCTAAATTATCTTCAAAGAAAACATTTGCTCTGGAAAAAAAGAAAATAAATGACCAACTAGGAAAATTATGCAGTGATAATACTCTTACATTTCAGTACTAGGAACATGAGAAAACATGACACCGATGCCACCTTAAGGAGAAGACAACCTCCCAAACTTCATGTCCTGCCATTCAGGTAGGACATAACAAGACCTATTACACATCCCAGCTCCCTCCTGCAGCCCGTGCATAAAAGTGGCATTAATACTCAAAGCCTAAAAAAAATTTCATAGAATGTGCAAATTACAGACTCCCAAGGACCTACAGTCTTAGATTTTATGTGTAAACAGGAAGTTTTAGAGAGGGAAAAAAACCCGCAAACATGGGAAAATGGATTTTATGAATTACCCTGGACACATCAATCTGATGTCTAATCTGATACCATTAATGTCTTTGGCATGTTTTTCCTCAAAGGAGTCTTGCGTACATTAAAAGCAAGCAGTAAGAGTAGTTTCATATCCGAGGTATTAAATGAAAAATCTGTAACTTTGGAACAAGCATAATGGAAATCCTTAATTCCCTGTAAGTGTAACATGAAGTTAAGATCCCTTAGAAGCAGAAATTACCACTCTAACTCACGCAGATGCTGCTCTGGTGCTGTTGTGTGATGCAAGGAGAGGGATTCTGCTGGTGGCTAACAGCAATTTTGAAACTGTTGGTACTACGGTATATGCAAAAAGACAAAGACAAAAGCATCACAGATGTAGCCAGAAAAGGCAATGGAAAGCAATGAAATATCAGAGGAACACTTGTAATACAAGCATAGAAGAAAGCTCAGAGAGTGCAACCCAAGCATAATCTTGGCACTAAGGGGAATTTTGAGAATAAAGAATAAAGAGACTGTTCCCTGTATTAAATTTTGTGAAGATTTGTTTTGCAAACAAATAAAGATGCATTGAATCTTATAGGCAATTCTCTTATCATTTTTTCTTCCCAACAGTACAACCTATAAGACTTTCAACACTGACTAACCATTTAGTTTAAAAGAGAGTATGCTATATACTCCCTTTTGAATATAGCAAGACAACAGCCAAATATGGCAACGATCCTAATTACGTTTCTGATACTACAGAGGTCCAAAGAAAATATGACCCTTAAACCACTTATCAGCATCCAAACCAATATTTGAAATAGCTAGGTATAGCTCTGTCAAACTGATCATCAAGAATGCCACTGCTTTGCCATTGTAGGCACTGCAAAATGATGCTGAAAGCTCCCTTGGAAGCACTGTTGAGACAGAATTACATAGCCCATCTTCTTGACCAGTTGCCTGTGGGTTTACTGGGGACTCAGCTAATGCCATAGGCTTTTGCCAGCTGGCAGTATGCATAGTGTAAAACGTCATTCAGCTTCACCGTCTTGATCACTGTGCTCCACAGAGCAGAAAATTAAGTTTGACAGATTTGAAGGAGGTTCTTGTAATTTACTATAATTTTTATAAATTGTTATACAGATGGCTTTAAAATCTCATCTGTAACTTGCAAAGAGCTGTGACTGAGTCAGTGTGGTTATTTTATAACATAATAGTTAAAAAAACCCCAACAAATTATGAGTTCAGATCAAATACTCATTTTCATTCCTGTGGACAGAAGCACTGTCATCATTTCTATCTTGAAACATTCTACCTTTAAACTAATTTTCAGAAGAGCTTAATTTCTGTATCATCTAGCCTTAATTAAGAAGACATCGACTAGTAGTATTTTATACTGTAATTGGCTTAAGAATTTTCTACTGGAAGTGCCATTTATTGGAAATAGCGGATTTTTAGGTGACTTTTTAGTATAAAAAATCTGTCAGGTTTCATGAACTTTCTATGCAATTTAAGCAGCAGTCTACTGTATTCTGCCTGGTACACACTGCTTTCAAGTTGCTACATCCATTGTATTGGGGACAGGTAAGTCAGAAGCCAAGCCTCTCCAACACGTTGGGGATGCAAACTGTCCTAAATCTGGAGAATCCAGGACTTTCTGCCAGGGTTCCCGGGGATGCTGCGAAGCACCCCACCTGGGAAAGCCTTCTTCGAGTTCCTGGCTCCGACACACATGACAATTCCTATCTACGTCGTCAAATTATTTCCCTTTCTGTTTCACTGCACAGCCCTTGGCCTCTCAGTGTCCTCACTGCATACATAGTTTGCACACAGACTCCTACTTAGAGCAATACAGGCAGTTCCCTTGGTGAGAGAAGCTGAGCACAGAAGCAAAGATAACATGCTCCAAGATCTGTACAGCACAGACACAGGCCAGTTCACATCAGCCACTGCAAGTCCTGCTTCTTGGCCCCATACTGAAGAGCCTCCCAAGGGTGGTGCATCTCAGCCTTCAGCTATCCTTTCTGAAGCAGAAACTTTCTTTACAGCTCCAAAATTTTCCATTAGCCAGCCACGCCAATTCTAAACCTCAATTCATTTGCAACAAAGAAGTCAGGGTTGGACGCAGGGCCTGTGATAACGCCTTTAGGTACGATACTGAAAGTGCCATCAGGAAGCTACCCTCCTTTCAGGCCCCCTTTGTACCTCTACTGTTGAGGCCACCAGTTTAAGAGCTATGAGAGGCTTTGATGAAGTGCACTACAGCCTCCTCTAAGCCTTTAATATGTACACCAATGGTGTGTTACTTTTTTGCATATCATCCACCGGATTGTCTTATTTTTATGACAACGATGGGGAAGAGAGTGGATAAAATGCTAATGTATTAAATAATTCCTCCCATTGTTTGTCTTGAGTTTGAAATATTTGGGTGCAATCAGATACACTTATCTTTAAGGAAAACTGTGATGAGACACTTAATACATACACAAAGAGTACATTTTGGTCTCTAGTGACAATTATTTGAAGATGAAAAAAGGAAAAAGAAAGCCTCATTTCACTGTGATCTTCAAGACCTTGGTAATTTTCCGGTTACTGAGAACTCTTGAACAGAAAAGTATTATCAAGCCTAGAGCTCATCCCAGGGTTTTAGTAACATAGTGACAAAAAGGAAACACAGACGGCTATTAACAACTTGGTTAAAGTTTCAGCCAGTATCACAAAACCAAAATACAGAACTCCTGCAACTTCCTTTCCCTCACAAACTAAAACCCCCAAACCTCTTCATTTAACTGTTAATGGTCTCATGTTACTGGCAGGACGATTTTTAGATTCTGTACAGCTATCTTGACTTAGTAGCTTCTGAAACTGAACATTTTCTTAATGTCTCCCTTTGTTGATCTATTCAGTTTGTAAACTGACCAATGTCTGTTTATCAACCCAAAGAAATTACATTACAAACAGAATTTAACACTGGCAACCATAATAGGAATCCTCAAAGAAGCCAAAAATGTTAAGTAAATGTAGACAAATTATTAACTGAAGCAAGACCTACTGATTACGGTTTAACAGGTACTCAGTACCCCAAGCCAATGGCATGCAGACATCAGACAGCAGAAATTGCAACTACTGAGCTATGGGATGCAGGCTACTGCCATTGACTGCTAGCTTCTGTTATTCCGTAAGCAGCTTCCTGGGGAATGGGAGAAGGCATGCTACAAAGCTATCAGTGAGGATTTTCCTTTTCCAGTGGGAATTTACTTTAGTTCAGGAAATAAGAGCTGTGAGCACCCCTCCTAACTTGTGGTATTTCCGTCTCAACCGTGAGTGCTGTCAGCTTCACGCATCCAGTTCTGCCCGGATGCCCTCGTGATGCCCCCAGGGTACATCCTACTTCCCCAAATAAAAACAAAATATATGGCACACAATCATGCCCCACTCAGTTCCTGCCAATGCATTGACCGATTTTTGAACAACGAATACAAAAATGGTAAGAAAACATTTACTGAAATAGCTACCTAATTTGCATTTTCTCATTTGTTTTTGTACACCTGAATGGAGACTGTACACACAGTTTGACTAGCCCTGCTGTGTACTTCTCAGGGTACTGTAATTGGTTCAGAAGCAAATCAGAGAGCCACTTCTGAGGTGCATATAAATTCAGGAACTATTTCCTTCGACAGTTTTGACAAGAAACAGCAGCATCACTCAGTGCTTTGGGACTCCATAGCAGTTTTCCCAAAATGAAAGATGAAACTTAGGAAGCTGCTGATCAGCCCCAGTGAGGTCAAATGAGAGCCAATAAGCAGCCTCCCTGGCCTCCCCTCCAAGTGCGATCACTTCAGAGGAACATAAAAAAGAAATCTCACACAATGATTAAAGAATGAAAATATAAGGAAGGACTACTCTTTCCATAATAGTACTTGTCTCTTTCTTTAAACTTCGGCCTTTAAAAATCTCAGATTTCAGAAAAGGAAAAAGGTCTTATAGCTGCACAGAAACACAAGAGAGGAAGACTTCTGCTCTCCTCCTGCCTTGCAAGAAATAATGGGAACAGAAGTCTCCCCTGTAATAGCTATTTAAATGTCTTAATTTGAATAGAACCTGACACATGATTTCTAACTGCTTAAGAGTTATCCAAGTTCCACTTCCAGAACAAACCACATGAAAAAACCCCAACAACCAAGAGCTGCCTACTCATTTGGGTTGCAATGGGTAGGACTATGCAATAAAGGAGGAAAGCAAAAGCAGACAATGTCTCACACATGCATCTCCTGCTCCACACACATGGTTCAGACACCACCATGTGTTCCACGGCGTGTTTTACCACAGCAACACAGAGCAGGTGCCTGTGGTTTGCTGGGGAAGGGCAGACACACAATCAGAGCACCTGAAGTCGCTGAGAATTCACCCTCCCAACCCTCATGTAGGGAAGCAGGCAGCAGGGACATCATTAGTCACAGCAACAGCTTCAGGCAATTAACAGACCCATTTTACAATCTGGTTCTGAATTTGTTTGCACTGTTCCTCACTAGTGCTCATATAAAACTTGGTTCAGAGGACTTTTTTCTTTTTACGACTGACAAGATAGAGGTTACATTTATATATAAAACATGAATACTTAGTATTTATGCTTACAGCTGCTTATGTACCTCAGACAGAGTCAAATTTCTCAGTTCACATACTTAATGCTTGGGCTGGGATAGGGGAAGAAGCAGTTCTCAGCTGAGCTACCTGAGAACCACACATGCAGCCAGGTTTGTGACCATCAATTCAATACATCTTTTCATTTTTCATCTCAGACTATTCCATTTATTCACTTTCATCACATTTACAAGATTTTGCGAGTCAGATTTTATTCTCCCATCTTCCAGTGTGCCTGCATTGACTTGTTAAGTGTTCTCAGGCTTTTTTTGAAAACCTGCTTTTAATTAAGAACCAGACCATATAAGATAAATAGGGAAAAAGCTATAGAAGAAATTGAGAATATTACAAAATGCAAATATATCACATAATATTATACAAAATAGCTGTTTTGGTTAATAAAATGTATGACAAGAACAGCATTACAAATACTAACAACTAAAATAAAAAACCTAACTAAATAAATTTACCTGTGGACAGCCATGATCTGGACACATCAAGTTCCTTATTTTATAACATTACAATCTCTTTTTACCACCTCTGCTATTTCTACACATAAAAAAAACCCCAACCCAAAACCAAACAAACAAACAAAAAAAATCCATGTGCAGCCCCTTCTTGAAGAGTGTCTGTCTGGAATTGTTAGCCGTGCCTGTTCTCCCTGGGGCAGAGGCAGTATGTACTTTCTTGTCTTCTGATCAGTCAGTCTGCTCCTTCTGTTCATCGTTAACTGATAAATTCCTCCCCCCAAAACAGTCGTCCCCAGTTTTGGGCTGCAAACTGTTTTTTACATCTAAGACTGCAAATGTAATCTAAACATCTGTCTCCAGTCCTGCAGCAGCATTTATTACACACTTCAACCAGACAGACAGGTGTCCATTTGTCTGTCTTAAAGGTTCAAAAGTTGTCTTTGTGGGTTGATACTTATTGCCTTGCAGTCTTTTATATGCAGTAGGTCTAAAAAGATCTTTCTTTTGTCACTCCAGTACCTCAATCTGGGATCCTGTAATCATGCTGGGCCTCATCTTGCTTTGCATCACTTGGCAATTTAGGTTGTGCAAACTATATTAAGTATTCACAGATTTTCATAGCAATGGCATGTACAAGATGTTCCAGCTTACGTTGAATCCACTAGCTGCAACAGACTCAAGGTATTTTTTAGCAGGTACTTTACACACAAATATCGCTTTGTTAAAATATGAACATGGCAAAGTCACTCATTCAAATGTTTGGAAATGCCAAAATTAATTACCGCTGTGTGCACCCTTATGTTCCAAAGCAGCTGAGAGTACTTAGCACTTCTGTAAATTGCAACACATTCTCAAGTCCAGCAATCAACTACCTAAAAGTTCACTTAACTGTTGTGACACATCATCATCTTGGCAGAGTCAGAGACCTGTGAAAATCCATTCACCCACCCCAGTCATATCTTCGTCCTTTTACTTCCTCAAGTTTCATGCTTATTCAGTACATGTTCCCTGGTGCAGGTAGCCTCTACAGGTCAGGGTTTCTCTGCTAGAAACCCTGAGTTGACTAAGTAGCAGTGGTCCTGCCCATTGGTGCCTCAGCCACTTCTATCTTCTCTGCAGCAAGCAAACCCTTCAAGCAGGTCTTGCCCTGTTCCCCAGCTTCTTGACCATCTTCATCCCCAGTCTCTTCACAGCAGTCTCTATAGCTTCAGCTCAAAAGTCCTAGTGTCCTGCTGGGCTTTGTCCTAGACTTTAACATGCTCCTTAATGTCACAGAACTGGTTAATCTGTGCCCATTAAAGAAAATAAAAAACCAACTGTCATTCAAACAGAAAAACAAAAGATATTAATCATTTGGTATTACCACCACACAGCACGTGTGCACATATGACTAAGACATGAGGGAGGAGAACCATATGTACCTAGCTATTTGCAATGCAGACCTAGCAAGGTTTTCCAAATTAGGTGACGGATGACAAGAGTATCAATACAATACACACATACACATAAATTCAGATGCAGTATTTTTACAGTCCTAATGGAGATGAGGTTGGATGAGGACCTCTTGGGAGCAATTTATGCCATATGGGTTTTCATAAGACTGATGTAACACTGGTAATACTGTGGAAGAAAAAAAGATAAAAGATTTTGTAGTTTTTCTTTCATTTCAACTCGCTAGGGAATTTGATCTGAACTGGAGCTGCTCAATTGCGTCTGGATGACCAGGTGTCAGTAAAGGATCAGTAACGTTTATTTCCATCTATGTAGGGCTGACGTGTTGCCAGCTTTTTTCTAGAAATAGACTTTACAGAGGCTAGCTATCTCTTCTTACCTTCCACTTGGATCACTGCAATCTGCTCTGAACTTAGAAAATATTTGAAAAATTCAGCTAGCATAGAAGCAGGCAATATTTTAGAGGCAAACCATTTGGAAACAGCCATCTGTGCTTGATAATAGTTGGAAATTTTAGAAAAACGCTACTTATCTCTGTTCTCACTTTTTTTCGTCAAAAAATTACTTGAAGTTTTTTTCACTAGTTCCACTCATTTTACCCTTTCTGCAGTGGATTTCTTTTTGGTAGTACTTGTGAAAAAGAACATAGAGCTTTACAGCCATATTTTTTGTGATAGCCTACACAATACTAATTCATTTGTGTTGACCTGAGACCCTGGCATCCCTGTGCTCTTTCATGTCCCATTTTTATTAGCTATCCCATCTCTTCTAATCCCCCCACTCCAGTATCTCCCTTTTACTTATTCATCATTATTTGCCTCAACCACTGAGACCATCCAAGCAGTCAAGAAGCCAGTCTCTTGGTTTAGGTGGGATGTGACTGCCAGCAAGAGCACCTTCACCAAAAATCTACTTCAATAAAATAACCAATTCTTTCCTTATTCTAATAGAGCTTGAATTTGCTGACTATTCAACAAAGTACAAACCTTCTTGCAGGTTTCTGAAGGAGACATCATTTAGCATTAGGTGATCACTGTTAGTTTTAAATAAACAGTCAGGTATAGTGCTAGCAATGATTTCTTTATTAAGTAGCAGACCATTCCACTTAAGACAACACATATATTGAATATTTTTCTGAATTTCTTCCACTCCCTTCCTCCAAAACATTTAAACAAATAATAGCAAATCCTGTTTGTAGTCTCAACTGAAGCTGAGAAAGCTGTTTGTTCAATGTACGTACACTCCCTTCACTGACCTAAATTATAAGAGACCAGCTTCAAAACCACTGACTGAAAACTAATCTTAAACACTAAGCAAGTGTAACAGATCCTGTAACTATACCTCCAGAAGAAATGCATTAGAGATGAGCTAGAAAAAAAAAAAAACTGCCACAAAATAAATACAGAACCATTAGGTGTCATGTTAACTCAAACATGAGTTTCTTTTTTGCAGGCCCGTAGCCCAAGGCAGCTCCTCTCCGATTCACTGTGTTACTGAAGCACAAAACCAGTAACCTCAGAGTGCTCTGGCACACAGCAACGTCGCAGCCGGTCAGCTTTCTCAGGGAAATGGGTGCTGTAGTTCAGCTACCGGCCTGGTATCAAACAGATTGTTTCTGCTCTTTACCTGACACCGAGACACTGGCAAATAAAGAGAAAAAAAGGCTTGGTCCACTTGAATCCATGGGTCCTTCCCCACATGCTCAAAGTTCCCAGCTGCATCCCACTACCTTCTGTTGTTGAAAAGCAATCTCTTGACTACAGGGCGCCCCACTGTTTCCTGACACTAGACAACAACCATCCGTCCTCCCTGAAGCTTGGCGAGACACAGACTGCTTAGGCTACATATTCAGATAGCAAAATTTATTCTTACTGATCCCAGGTACTGATGCAATGGAGAAGCTGTAAAAACCTTTCTCAGGCACTGAAAGAGTTTGAACTTTTTCAGAAAAATGCCCTTTTGTCCCTTAACACAGGTGACCCATTAGCATGCATAACTTTAAGACCACTGACCTACCCGAGAGCAGGATGGTAGAAGCAGGTGCGACCTGTTTCTGAATCAGGACAAATTTAATACAATCCAAGTGCCTCCAGGGAGTCAGCTTTGCTGGCTAAAAAATCTATTTCTTGCTATCTTTGAGCTCCTTTGAAACACTTCTTTGATACAGGCATTTGCTCTACAGTTTGTTAAGTCCTTCGTCCTGCTGGTTGCCGTTCATCTTGTGCCAAGGTGGCCAAGAAGGCCAACAACATCCCGGCCTGTATCAGGAATACTGTGGCAAGCAGGACTAGGGAATTTATCATCCCCCTGTACTTNTCTTCAAGGTCTCTTCCAACCTAGGTGGTTCTATGACTCTGTGATTCTGGATTCTAAATGGTTTTCCTAACTGAGTAGAAAGGCACACGTATTTCTACAGCAAGCATTCCCAAAGTACTTCAGGTATGCGCAACATGGCAGGTCTGTATCTTCAGGTAAAAATTAGCAAGTCATCCTGCCTCTAGCTTTGACTACATTCCTTGTTTTAAGCCAAATTCAGGACTGCAACAACTATGCACAGCTAGTGCCTTTGGCATGATCCTGCACGAAAGCAGCACGAACTTGGGAGGCTCAATGAAGACAGAGGGAGAAAGAGTATTTTTCTCACAGCATGGCCATATACACACACACTACGTACCAATCCTGCTCTGCTGCTGCCCAATATTCTGTGCAAATCAATGCGGTACCCATTTGCCCAAGTCCCTTTGCAGAGAAATCTCGTTACCTTCCGTNACCCCAGGATACCATTGGCCTTCTGGGGTGCATTTGCAATATTATCACCATCTCAAAAATAATTACTGTCTGAGTACACACATTTTGCACTAGTTCTGCTGCTTTTCAGTCCCATGACATATCCCCTCATTATATCAATATTGATTTAAAAAAAAAAAAGAAAAGAGAATGCTTAACTTTCATAGAAAAGCTGTCCTCCTCCCTTTTGAGCATGGTTCTGTTTGTTCCTGCCTGACAGAACAGAGGGCATCAAAGAAAAGTAATAATGTATTTTGGCAGATGCAGCTAACAAAGAAAGCATCTACCTTAAGACTTGAAGACAGAAAACTAAGATTAAGTTCATAGTGTCCTAGCGAAGAAAACCTCCAGACAGTCATGCTAACAGTGAAAGCAAAGCTGGAAGCTTAGCGTTTTCACAAATTTTAGTTACCAATAAAGCTAAAACTGCAAGAAAGGGTAAAGGGATTTCTAAAAAGGTTGTGGAATTGTTTAAAAATAAGGTAGAAACAGACACTCAGTCACTCCTGATCTGTCACAGGTATCAGCTAGTTTCATGCATGTCTATGTGAGAATTGAACCACAAATTATTTGAGGGGTGCTTTACAGTCTACTGCAATTGCACGGGGCCAGCCTTCAGTGACTTTTTTAGTTTGAGAGTCCTCACAAAAGCATTTATAAAAAGAACATATTTTCTCCCTCATCTCTGAATTATCTGGGTATAAAACATAACAGGAGAGGGGATTTTCTCAAGTTGCAAGGAAGTCTCTGCTTTGACTGACACCACAGAATCATTACAGCACAGGAATAATTTCAGATACGGCAACTTATGTCGCTTCTATGAACTTGCAAGTGCTCACCCTCGAATCAAAACTGAAGTCAGTGGGATGTCCCACATGGTCTGGTTTCCATTTGGGCTCCATATATTTCAGCATTGGAAATTAATCTTTTCTACAGCGTTGATGCAGAGGGTCTAGACCTGGTGCTGAAGCTCTTCAAAGCTCTACTCTCTACAGCCATGTGCCTTACTGCTTTGTAGTTCAAGAATTAATGACAACATGCACACATTAATCTGTCAGAAGCATCCCCAACAGCTCAGAGGCAATCCCAGCATGGAGGATTTTGCTCTCTGTGAACTGTCATTTGCACCTTTCAAAAACAAGTACCTCAAATCCCTGAGCCTACTTTACAGACAGAACAGATTCACTTCACTTCCCAAATTTTTGCTGCTTTTTTTATATTTTATACTAGCACCTCCCTCTCAAAAAAAAAAAAAAAAAAAAAAATAAAAAATAAAAAAAT
>VYXH01000463.1:369138-405023 GCA_013397275.1 Burhinus bistriatus | reverse complement strand
AAAAAAAAAAAAAAGTTCAAAATTAGTCAATTCCTGTTAAAGGCATGTTATATTTTAAACTGCGTGACTGCATCTAAGCACATACCTAAAGCGAGTGTCTGCTGCCTAAATAAGCACAAAAAAATGTGTAACTTCGCAAACTGTCCTAAATTTGATTCTAAAGAGAATATGACTATTAAAACTATTATTCTCAGCAACAACCTTTTAGAGTAACTGAAATGAGGATTATCTGAAGTCAACAGTATTTTTCCTTGTATGAATCTGGAGGATTTCCTAAAGTGCTGAGTGTTCTTCCTAGTTCTTCTGAAATCAACGTCAGTTCTAGCTGAACTGATGAGAAATACATTATTTGCCTATGATCTCAAGACAGAAAAAAATAAATTTCTCTTGTCAGGTAAAATTGTAAAAGTAGTTACATCCATTCAGCTATTACTAATCAATAAATTGTAAAAAATTTAGAGAAGTTTAAAATCTGTATCTTTTACACTGTACATTTCATGCAACAATAAAATTGGACTGTAATTAATTGTTACCTGAAAATTCATGCAAAAATTCATCATCTTACATAGCTGAATATGTAAAAGATGAGACCTACATAGTTGGGTTTAAACTTCAAACAGCTAAAGTCATCAAACCACTCTCCTGATCAACCTAATGCATAAAAAAAATTCATCACACACATTGCAGTTATTTTAAACACTCCATGTGGGCACAAGCAATAACCAGCTGTTAAAGTACTGATGCTCCTACACGACATTTCAAAATACATTTTCTCCTGTATTGCTAGGAGTTATTTTTGGCACATGATCACATTTTATAAACCTGTTCTCTTCTACTACCTCCACTATTGATCTTGACCTAGCATTTTTCCTTCTGCTCCAAAACTCCACTTTCAACACGGACAGAACCAAAACCTGGTATCTTTCTGAGAACCAGAGGCGCACTGTGACTGTAGCTACAGCTATGCAAATCCAGGGCAATTTAGTGTGGAGCTCCTTTGGATTTGCACCATAAGAGAGATAAGAATATGATTAAGTCTGAGCCAAAGAAGGGACCACGCTGATAGTAAGTACACATGACTCTTTGTTGATTCTTCATATATTCTGAGTTGAAAGGAGCATTAACAGTCTATTCCAAAACCCAATAAAGTTAACCAGAACATTCCCCTAGTAAATCTGTACCCGGAACTGTAAGTGCGAACTCATCCACATGTTTGTTTTCTGAAGTTGAGCAAGGCATCAGAAGGTATTGTAACAATGCCAGCTCAGTTAGCATAATCTGTCCTTGAAAGCAAAAAAAAAAAAGAATTGACACTCCTTGCCATATAATGCACAAATGCCCAGCCACAACTGACATCTGCCTTGTTTGTATAAGAGGTACACCAAGACTTTTTGTGGATAAGGAATAACGTTACACCTAGCCCATCTAGAACAAGGGGGGGCCACAATTTTCTTTCTAGAGCATGCATCTGTCAAAAGGATCATGCTCTTTTACAAACCTGACATTTTCATAACCAGTAAAATAATTTCAAAGTGTACCTTACTGTAATACAAGTCAGACATATTAGGTTTTATGCATGAAATTTTGTGGAAAAAAAAAATATGTTATTTGAGAACAAACAGACTAAGAGGAAGAGTCTAAATAAAATAAGATACAACTAGCCATTGGCATTTAAAAGAACAATGGTTGACACTTGGTAAAGATCTGTTTGCAATGTAATCATGATCAAGCTCAGAAAAAAATGCCACTTGAAACAAATTTCTTTACTAACAAGATTCTTAAAAAAAATCAATTTTATAAAATGTGCTTTGCAAGATTTAAATAGAAAAAAAGATCAGGCTATTTGCCTTCATGTACAATTTGATCAGATAGCATGTATTAAAGGTGACAAAGCACTTTGAAGTTTCCTCTAAGACTTGAATTTCAACTAATTTTCTTATGCAAATAAGGGCTAACTAGTTACTTTTAAAATTCCAGCTCTTTTGACTACAAAACCTCTAAACAGATTATTCGTAGCTCTCGTGTTTAAGAAGTTTTGAGTGTATTCTCATCTCATTGCACAGACAGCTATGCATAAGCCTCTCATGAAGGATAAACCGCCTCCAATTGAAATGAGAATATACCCCTAAGGGTTTCTGAACTAAATTCATTTTTGGTTATTCATCCAAATTATTTTACATTTTCATAGCACATTAACATAGTCTCTATAACTTCATGGTAAAGACAGATATACTACTCATAATCTGCACTAGAATATGAAAACATATAAGACTGACACCTGTTAAAAGGCGATGGGTTGAAAGATGCATTTGGCAAGACAGTTTTGCTACGTGTCAGGAGTTCTGTCAGTGCTCAAGGACTATTTGCTATTTGTCATGGCTTTTGTGTTATTTTGAACATAGCTTAAGGTAAGTTTTGCCAGAGAGAAGATGGGATTCAAGAAGTTCTGTTTGACATAATAAATGTAATATTTGATAAAGCCCCGGCTAAAGGGAGACAGAAAGAGTACAGAAAGCTCAGGTTCAGCTCTTATTAATCCAAAGCTTGACTGTGTTTTGCTGCAGGGTCTAGCACACCCCAGAAATACATTATATCTAGATCCTGATCTTCGCATTGATTTTTTTTTATTAATTTGAAGTATCTATGTAACCAATTTGTCAGTTTGTGTTACATTTCCCTTTGCCTCTGCCCACAGAGGGAGGATACTCCTCTATCAGCCTTCAGCTATGAACTCTATAAACTCTTCAGCTTAAAGTTAAGATTCTCATATTTTCCTTTGCTTGTTCTCAATTCAGTTAGAAACCAATTAATTGGCCAACAAATCAAAACATGCTTGAAAGACCTGATATAATTATTTGTCCTCTAACCGTAATAATGGGTAAATAAAAATTACTTGGCAATGACATGCAAAAGACATGAAAAAGAGCAAACTTTTTTTTTTTTTTTTTAAACCTATGCGCTTCTGAGGCTAAAAAGAAGAATGAAACGTAAACATTTTTATTGTTTGGCTTGGCACTTTTTTTTCTTTCTTTCTTCCCCATAGTTCTACAATTCATCTTATTGCTACAGAATGCGTTAGGGAGAAATTAGCAGAACAACTCTTCCAGACATTGATAAGCAACCTACTCTTCAAAACTTCCTTAGCATATCAAAAGTATTTTAAAACAAATTACTTTAAGATTTTCTTATGCTATAATTAATACATCCTGGTTTGAAAAACAAACAAAAAATCAAACAAGTCTTGAAAGCAGTGGCCAGAATCATTTGACCTTTGATTTAAAACAAATACGCAAAGAATTAATTTGACCGAGTGCATCTATAGATTAGCATAGACTCTTTTGGTTATGAAGGTCTCAGATCTACTGCTTGAGCAGGTCCATATTCATTTGGGATGTGACATTGTGCTGAGCACCTCATGGCAGGTCTCAAAAATTCTCTTTTCTCACTAACATCAGTAGGAAATATAAGCTTTCAGTCTATAGGACAGGCCTCCCAAAACCATCATACTTCAGACGGCTAACAGAACAGGCTCTTTTCAAACATGATCTGAACCAGTATTTGTCTACATCATTTGTCATGTATTTCAGTTTAGAAAACCTACACAATCAACACAATAGTAGAATTTCACAAAGGAAATAAAATCCTCCAGCTAAGTTGCTTCTTACTTTAAATGCTAGATGCTCAGGACTTAGCCAAAACTCAAGCTAAATTGGAGAAAATATTACTTACGGGATAATATTCAGATACCAATCTGGTTTAGAAGTCATTATCTCCTGTAAGATTAACATTTCTATTTACAACTCCGTAAAAATACAGTGCATATTTATATACCAGGAGAACAGAATTTATAGTATATTGAAATGCCTTTCATACTTTCAATTGTAATAATTTGGACATTTCAGATTTAATCAAACTGACAAAAAGAAAATCAATGTGAGCCTTCATTGCTCTGCAACTGCATCTTAAAATTTTACACAAACTTTAATAAAATACTGAACATACAAAAATAAAGCTTTGTATACCAGCAACCCTTAACCGCTCATATTAGCTTACACTTCACAATAAGTACAAAATAGAAACACTAAAGTAATAGTGCTTCACTTGACAACAAACTTTTTTTTTTCCTAAGAGATGCTGAAAACAGTTTTTTAAAGTCGCATAAGGGATCTGGATATCTAGTTTCTATTAATTTTAATAGGCAACACAAAAATCTCAGTCTAAGTACTTAATGTCTAACGTTACAAATGACCAAACTCGCCAGGCCACAACCTCTTCCTACTGATTTCAATATATTTTGCATATAAAATGATTGCAGCCCTCACAAGAGTTTCACTTAGCATTATAGCTCATGCTTTCAGGATATGCAGAGTGTATTATTTATCAAACATGCACACTCAGACAGGAACTCGATTCTGGAACAGAATGAGTTAAAAGCACTCAGCTACTCTCCAGAAACACTCAGCAGGCAGGACAAGAAGATAGAATCTTAGAATCATAGAATCACCTAGGTTGGAAGAGACCTTGAAGACCATCGAGTCCAACCATAAGCCTAACACTGCCAAAACCACCACTAAACCATGTCCCTCAGCCCCACATCTACCCATCTTTTAAATACCTCCAGGGATGGCAATTCCACCGCTTTCCTGGGCAGCCTGTTCCAACACTTGATAACCCTTTAGGTGAAGAAGTTTTTCCTGATAGCCAATCTAAACCTCCCCTGGCACAACTTGAGGCCATTTCCTCTCGTCCTATCGCTTGTTACTTGGGAGAAGAGACCGACCCCCACCTCTCTACAACCTCCTTTCAGGTAGTTGTAGAGAGTGCTAAGGTCTCCCCTGAGCCTCCTTTCCTCCAGGCTAAACCATCCCAGCTCCCTCAGCCGCTCCTCATAAGACTTGTGCTCTAGACCTTTCACCAGTTTCGTTGCCCTTCTCTGGACACGCTCCAGCACCTCAATGTCTTTCTTGTAGTGAGGGGCCCAAACCTGAACACAGATGTGAAACACTTTTGCATCATGTCAGCAGTAGTGGTGCGCACTGGACTAACATGAGTCAGAAGGACGCATCACGCACCAAAACCTTTTCAAGTTCATATTCTGTCAGGACAGTTATTTCACTGCACTGGCTCACAGTCTCACAACTGCAGAAAAATGTTCCTTTCCAACAGAAAATTTTCTGCCTTTGGCCTCAGCTCAGAGATTACTTTTTTTCCCCTTTTCTAATCTGATTCCCTCCAGCTGTTTTTAAGCAGAAAACTATTTTAAGCAGAAAATTAAAACATACAATGCAAAATATCCCCCAAATTCAAATTAGCTGGCTTCTTATATTTCGTATTATCCAAAAGGCTTATTCTGACTGACTGCTGCTGTTCACTGAGGTGTCAAAAATGAGCAAATAAGAACCCTAAAGCAGCAAGGGAGCTCACAGCCACTAAGGACAGCCCTAGTATCAGAGTCAGTGTCTTTGCTTTGTCAATGGGCAATAGTAACTTCTGTTAAAATGGAAGGCTACAGTACTGACTACCACATTTACGGGTAACTATAAGAAAGTCAAGCAATTAAGCACCTCGGTGGTAGTGCTTAAAATTAGACCGGTTAACTAAAACAGATGTGAAAATGAGAAAAAACAGGCATTCCTTTAACCACGCAAGGGAAGTCTACTCTGAAATCCCAGAGGCTGGCAGAAATGTTCAGTAGGGCATAAAAACCTGAAGCAAAAGAAGGCCTCCAACGTATTTTTTATACACAAGACCACAGCATATAAGCGCGAGCTGTAACTTTGCTGCCTGTGGATCAAGAAAAGTATCTATAAATCACACTTCAAGCTTGCTAAGCATATGCCGTGCAGGCCAGGTTCTTCTGGAACAAACAAGAGACATTAAAATATAAACCACTGCATGCTACTCTAAAGTAAAAAAAGTTAAGAATGTAGATCATCAAGATAAACTTGAAAATGTTATGATTCCATAGTAAGATTAATGTAGTCATATAATCTGACGTAATTCATATATTCAGGATTGCTTTTAAAAAGCCCTAGCGGTATTGTTAAGTTAGATCTGTCTAACCTCTAAACTTCACAGCATAGAAACTACTGAAGGTTTATATCCTGTGTTAATAGGATACTTGCACACTTTGTATGTTTATATACAGATAAAATCCCGCTATGAATACATACACAAAACAAAAGGAACTCTGGATATGAACCTTTTAAGTGAGAGATTGTTAGTATCTGTCATTACTGGCAAGGTCTCCAAAACCTGTGCTAGAAGAGTTCTCCAAAGAAAGAAGCCATATTTGGCACAGGTTTGGAAAGGATAGCTAAGAAATACGTGAAAAGACTGAATGTTTCAGCCCGTTGGGGTTTAACACCACACACAACGTACAACGTGCCTCTCTCAACAGTAGCCAGACACTGAGCCCCATACTGGATGGAAATGACTAAGGATTTCTTGTATTTACTTGATGCCAAAAAAGTCAATTATTAAGTTATGAATAGGAACATGACAGCATAAATATTACTGACACATATATGAGTTATGAATCAAAAATACTGCTGCCCCCTAAATCATATACTTCATTGGAATATGTTTTCAATCTCAGAGGAATGTATGTTTTAGTTTGATATATTTCATGTACCAGTTTTACCAGTACGCTCTTATTTCCACAGCTTCATGAATTTGCATGATGCTAATGGCTCCCAGGGGAACTGCCATTTTATCTGTATTTTTCAGTAAGTTACTGAAACTGATATTGTTATGAGGGAAATACATAGTTCATGCTCTAAATGCTTGGAAAAAGAAAAAGAAGTAAAAAGAGGATTGCATCTTGCATATCTCTTTTTTGATTTCATGGCATTCAACTATCTCAAATACTTCTCTTTTAAAAGTTTGCTTGGGTCAGTGGACTGGACTACCCTCCGTACAGAACCAGATCACACCTCACGCAACTAGAGCCACATCCATCTGTTCATCAAGGAATGCAAGTGACAAGTGCCATGGCTGGTGATCTGAAGGACAGTAAAGCAATTTTTCCCACCAGGATCAATGTAATATAAGCAAGATGTGTGCAGACTTTAAGCAAAGCACATAGTTTAAATGTGTAGGGAAACATATGTGGCAAGAGGATGTGGAAAGCGGAAGTACATTAGCATGTACTCACAGGAAAGACATGGACCTGTTGGAGCGGGTCCAGAGGAGGGCCACAAAAACAGAGGGATGGAACACCTCTCCTGAGGACAGGCTGAGAGAGTTGGGGTTGTTTAGCCTGGACAAGAGGCTCCCATAGGGAGACTTAGAGCAGCCTTTCAGTACTTAAGGGGGGCTTATAAGAAAGATGGGGACAAAGTTTTTAACAGGGCCTGTTGCGATAGGACAAGTCATATAATTTGATGTAATTCATAGGACGAGAGCTAACAGTTTTAAACTAAAAGAGGGAAAATTTGGACTAGATATAAGAAAGAAATTTTTTACAATGAGGGTGGTGGAACCCTGGAACAGGTTGCCTGTAGAGGTGGTAGATGCCCCATCCCTGGAAGTGTTCGAGACCAGGCTGGATGGTGCTTTGAGCAACCTGGTCTAGCGGGAGGTGTCCCTGCCCATTGCAGGGAGTTGGACTGGATGACCTTTACAGATCCCCTCCAACCCAAACTATTCTATGATTCTATGATTGTCAAATGAAGAAAACTAGCTTTTCAGAACAGATCTCCATTCCAAAAGATATCAGCTCCTCCTTCTAAAAGACAGAATGCCTGATGACCATTACCCACTTTTCCATCCTTTGCCCTTGGAGTGCCAAGCAGCATCTTGATTCAAATGAGGCAAGTGATGATAAAAAGGAAACTCTTCAAAGGTAAGGAGCAAGAAAACTCACAGTAACAGATTTGTATTGGGTGTTCAGTTTCACAGACAAAGCAACCGTGATTTTGCAGGTGACTGATCTGATCTGAAAAGCCAGCTGCCAAAAAGTCAGCATCCTAAATTGTGCGTACTTCTTTAGTCCCTGCACACAACTCCCTCCTTTTTAAGAAAGCAAGTGAAAAGTTACTTCTCAGGAAAAAAAAAATCAGTAATGCATTTCTGTGATAACATGCCTCTGGATTATACCCTTGGAGGGGTATGGGACTATGTTGATCAGCTCTAGGTGCATCATTGAACTAAGCTACTCTTGCTAATATCTCCTCAAGAAGAGAAGCATTATTTACCAAGATGTATCTGTGTGCATGGCTCATAAAGTCTATCTGTAACTAGAGGTGCAATGACACACTGCAGCTCCTAAGCAGGAAAACAGGAAAGATGGAATACAGCCTGGAGAACTTTTAAACTCTTGCTTTTAAAGTAATCCTTTTTGGGGTTATTTCCCTGAAGAAAAACTGTGAAACTGTCTTCACTCCACACCTGGAAAATAGCTGTAGAGATTACGAAGAGCCACAGCATATATGCATGAATTGTTCTAGATGATGTAGATGTTAAAGTACTCATAGGTAGGACTAAATGCTGCTTCTGGGTGGTTTTAGTGCCATGGACATTATTAACAAATTTGAAGCAACCTTAAAGAACAATTTACACCAGAAAATCTTCTGTCAAGAAAATCTTCAGATGTCATGATGCCTTTCTCCCAGATGCTTTACCAAGTCAGGATGTTTGAAGGAATATGCCAGAAAGTATGACTATAAACTTCACCTGTTCTTATATGCTACCATAAGTATTCACCATGGCCAACTGCTGAAGCCGGAATACTGGGACTAAGTGAAACTTATTCATGCATTGCACTACAATGTTAAATGAAAACTGAACTACATACCAAGAAATGTTCATAATGAAAAATATTTTGCTAGACAAGCACCACAGTCTGGAAAGGGACTAATCCAGACTGTAGAGAGGCAGCTCTTTAATGGAACACAGAAATATTTGTTAAAGCTTGATGTAGGTATAGATTCAATGGCTTTTAGGGGCAAATGCCATAGCATTTATCCAAACAAAACTCCCAGCGAAGTGAATGAGTACTTTCTCTAAAGACTGCAACATTTGGCCCTTAGAAATGGAAAATATTCAATAATAAATAGTTTGGATTAAGTAAATTCAATAGCAAATTAATCTACACAAATACCAAAGAGAAAAAACCTCTTTTGATTAACTAATTGAAGTTAGTATGCTTCTAAAAGTCTACTATATTTATACATTTACTTATAAAGTATACATTTACTCTATGAATATCATAGTTTAGTACTCGGAAACCCAGATCAAGTATATAATAGCTACTGGCATAACCTAGTTAAACTGTTGGTAATTCACTGCAGATCCTGCAGTTCACGGTCTGTAACTTGGTTAGAAATGTTCAATCAGGGATAAAATGTGACATAAAATATTTTTGAGTTAGTAAATTTACAGTGAGATGTAATAGAATTCAGGGTTTAAAAACATGCTACAGTGACAGACTTTACATACAGATTTGAAACATCATACCTATGGACACTGAACTAAATTGGTTTAAATTAGTCTCCTCTGTAAGCTTTAAAATGAAATGGTTCTTCACATCACAGTCCCAAAAGCAGATACCACTGAAAAACAAAAGGAAGACTCCTACTGAAATCAAAGTAGCCAAAAACTCACCTCATGTCGAATCCTAAAATTGAGGGTAGGACATATAGGAAGCCTGTGTGCTTTTACCACCAAAGTACAGTACCTACAGATAACAACTGTGAGAATGTTCAGAAGCTTGGTTCACCTAAGCACTGAAAGTCCAGGTGCTTCTCTACAACAGATCAAATTTCTCTGTTTCACTGATCTTCCTGTCATTCTTCCTTCACTCAGTTCATTGTGCTTCCTCTACAGCATTACCTTCCTTCATTTCTACCCCCATTACAACAATTCAAGCACGTTAATCTTTCATAATACACTTCATCACGGACATCTGGAAGACCAATTTTCTTAAGTTAATCGCAATGGTACATAAGTGTATTCTGAAAAATTGCAAAAGGGCAATTCAGAAAGTAAAGAAAAATCTGGGAAACCACATGACATTTCTGAAAAAGCTCTGTTATACAAAAAAAAAAGGAAATAAATTCCACTTTTAAGGATGCTTTTGAGACTGAGAACTAACTCTACAAAATCATTAACATCTGCTGTATGAATGTATTATAAAAAGTCTTTGTTATTAGCTTGGAAGAGGCCTCCAGGTTCACAAAGATTTCTCCCTCGTTATCACACACAACCACATCATATAAACCCTTAGATAAATTTAATCAATTTAATCTGAAAACCATTCTTGGACTGTTGCTCTAAAACCTCCTGTTTACTGGAAGTAATAAACTTTTCTCTGTTTTCTAGCTGGTAACTATACATGGGGGGGGTCATCTGTGTGTATACCAACACTACCCTTTGACTCAAATAGTTGTTCCCTCCCTGGTGTCCAGTTTAGTTCCTCACACAAATATAGAGAGCTATTTTGTCACCTTCCAGCCTTAAAAACAGGTCGACTTTTTCAGTCAAACAAAATATTATTTCTCTCAACCTCTTATGTGACTTTTCTCCAAATGTGAGCCTTCTTTTTCAAATGGGTGATCAGAGTTTTACACAGTATTTTAGATAAAATCTAACCACTAACTTTTTGCAATAAAATTCATGGTTTTCCCCCTTCCACGACAAACAAAGCGTTCTCACCATGTAGGTAAAACTCAGCTTCGCATCCATAAGGATGTAGCAGGGGTCATGGAGATTTCACCAGCGCAAGCAGCGAGGGTAAAAGGGATTGTAGGATTTCAGGGGAGTGAAGAGGATAAGCAAGCTGCAGGGTTTGGCAGTCTCTGGGGGACACAGTATCAGTGGGAATGTAGGGATTTCCTCGGGAAGAAGGAAGAACTGAGCAGACAGAGTAAAGATTCGGGGACAGACTGAGGCAGCAGAATGTTTGTCTTCACAGGCGGCACTGCGGCCTACCTGCCTCCCTCATCCCTGCCACCTTGGGCATAAACCATACCTTCCTCCTAACGCGGCCTCCCTCCCTTCAGCAGCACCTGCTTGCCCCAGGCTGAAGCTGCATCCCGGCCTCACCCCCTGTGCCTCCTGGGCCGCTGCTTTGGGAATGGGCAGCTCTGGGACAGGTAGCTCGTACCCATAGAGTGCCAGCAGAGCTGTGGTGATGGCCAGCCTTCGGCGCAGGCATGGCAGCACCCACCACCTCTGCATGCTGGCTTCTCAGGCAAACACCACACTTGGCCTACATCTAAGGAAATCTCCATCCTTGCACGTTCTGTGTTACAAGTGGCCTTCATCTACATGTGAACCATGATTATGAGCCTTCATAGTCATTCTGTACTCAGCTAGTTCCCTAGATTTCTCTCTCAAACAATGAATTCCCGACTGTAAACAGAAATTACCTCAATGTGTCCCCAAGCACTTGCATGCTCGTGCACTGGTCTCTTGCACTTTGTAAAGCTAAACTTCTACCCATTCCTGTAAATCCAGTCCTCCTCCAAACTGTAGATATTGCCAAAACATTAACTCATTCCTTAGCATACTCCTACACTTTACGCCAGGGTCAACAATGAAATACTGGAACACAACAGATCTGAAGACTTCTCCTTGAGAAACACAAATCTGCTCCTAGCCAATACTGCTCCTTTCACTGTAGCCAGTAGTCTCTCCTCTGTCCAATACCTTGTCCATCTCACAGTTTCTCACTATTCATGTTTCAATTAATAATTTCTCATGTAGCACCATAATAAGTGCTTCATTAAAGTTCATGTTAATTATATCTGCCATGTATCTGCCACATTTTCTTGCACTAAACAATATTTACTTATTATTATTTTTAAAGGTAGAGTTTGTTTGAGAACATCTGCCTCTGTCAAGTCCATATAAAATTCTATGCAACTTTTTATTTACCCCCACAATTTTAATTGTTCTCTCTTTTTATCTAAGTATTTACAGACTGGTAAGTCAAAATAAAGGTCTTGCAGTTGCTCATATTATTTAAGTAAAGGGGAAAAGTATCAGCAGCCATTCCATAACTCCCATAAGGTACCACTCCAACTGACAGACATGGACATATATCCTATAGCCACTAAGGTTTTTGTGACTGGTATGCCTCACCTTTGCTCTCATAGTCAGCTGTATCATCCTTAATTATAAAAGAACAAGAATGTTTATATAACTTTCAGTCTACACCTAAACCCCACACCTAAATCTCAATAACAAAATTTCTATTTAGTCCTCCATCAGTATTTCTCATTCCTTGTTTTTTTCTGTTCCTTTGACTGAAAAAGTGTTTGTTAAAACATTTCTTGTGATATCTGACTAACCCTTGCTTCTAGCAGTTTTCATTCTATCCTTTAATGGTTTTCTTTGCTGATTAGCTGTGAAGGAATGGAACAGATAGACTCCCTAATGCCAAATGATTTCTGGAAAATGATCATTTCACCCAGTTAAATCAGGAAACACCTCTTACAGGCTTTTTTCTTGTGCCACTAGTTTCAGATAACTTTTTCCAAATAAAAGTAAGAGTGTTCCTCTCCCACATAACAAATCCTGAATTCCTCTGTCTAGCAATTTCCTATGTGCTTTTCCCAGTTCTTCTGAATTTTCTGTTTTGAAACTGAAGACCTGAAACATACACTTTCATTTATGCTTCTATTTAAGTCAAAATGAATCAGCTTGTGAACACTCAATTCAAGGTGGTTTTTACAACTTTTTTTTTTTAAATAAAATTAATTTCTCTAGTAATCACAACTTGCCGACTATAGAGCAAAGTATTTAAGGCTGTCACATTGATAACAGTATTTGTTCCCCAACCTCCATCTCTGAATTTCTGTGAGTGGGTTTTATCTTGGCTCATAACGCTACAGGAATCTCTATCCACACTGAATCCTGTCTCTGGAGTATCCAGGTAGGTCTCTCTTCACCAACCAATGCAATTTCTTTTATCGTTCTGCCCCAAAGGATTTTGATCTAACAGCATCTTTCTACCTATGCTACTTCTTGCAAGTCTACAGCATGATTAATTAATCATTTTCTCTTTAAGGAGCCGTCAGTACGTTTAATGAAGATATTGCATATTATTGCCATGGGCAAAAAGAAAATTTAGCTACACAGAAGACTATAGATGTAATATCTAGCAGAATTTGTGTTATTAGCAGGTGCTACGGCTCAGACAATTAAAAGCAGTTATTGACATGATGACCTCTATAATAATTAAAAAATCAGAAATGGGACTCCAGCATCCCATAAAATGTTTTTTCACCACATGTAAGGTGGGCACACTTGAGCTCCCAACTTCGTTTATCTATGTTGCAATTGTTTCTTGATATCTCTTTGGTACCTTCAAAATAAACACCGAACCAAGAACCTGAAGTGGCTTTATAAGGTGCAGCAGTGTATCCATAAACTATTAATATTTTTAAGGGCACGTGAATAAAATGCTAATTATTACAGACCCATATGATATATGTAAGAAACATCTCTTAATTAGAATTAACCATAGCAACAAAGAGGAGACCATACACCTTATAAATTGTCATATCATTATTTCCTCCTCCATGCAAGAAATATTTGCTAAAGCAACTTTTCAAGGCTGTACTGTTTCTCTTAATAATTTGATTTAATAATATATAATATTATAATTTATTATATTGGAATAAATTATAATTATATAATATTTCTTAATAATTCAATAATATAATTTATCTATTGTCAAAGCACTCTCTGTAAAGATATTCACAAAATATAGGGAATATAAGGTCACAGATCTGTAAAACAAGCAAGCAAAACAAAAAGAAACACAAACACAAACCCTATATTCTCCCCCTCAAAGACAGCCATTAACTTAAAACATAAACATTAGATTGATTAATATATTGAAGCTATTCAGAAAAGAAAAATTAAATAAAAGAAGATGAGCAATAAACCTAAGCAGGAAAAGGGTACCAGGAAATAAAAGTTAGGACCATCTATTACGGTAGGATATGCCACAGTTCCTTTGCGTTTTTCTTTCTTTTAATATACATTTGTAGGTAGAGATCTCAAGGCAAAAATTTCACTGGGACAATGAAAATTGTATTTTTCTTACTTCCCTTCCCTTACCTCACCTATACATTCAATTGGACAGTTACTAAACCAGTAACTTATTTCTTAAAAAACCCTGTAGATCTGCATGATCAAACCCTTCAGTAAATTACTTAATATATCTGGGGTATAAAACATTATAACACGAAATACCACATTTTAAAAAAAAAAAAACAAAAAAACAAAAAAACCCAACCGAGAACACTGTCCTAGCTGTTTCCCTCTTGAAAAACAAATACTGACATAAAAAAAAGAAAAAACCTATTACACTGTTGCAAAGTAGCTACCTCTACAACTGTAGCCACCAGCTGTTGATATGTTACAAAATGTTAAGCCATTTGCTCCATTTTAATAGATATTCTTTTCAATTTAGAGTAATAACTAGGAATATTATTAAGAAAGTAAAATTCTAGATCAAGCACGGCTTGGGAAGTCACATGACAATGCACTTTTATTTTNTTTTTTTTTTAAATAAAATTAATTTCTCTAGTAATCACAACTTGCCGACTATAGAGCAAAGTATTTAAGGCTGTCACATTGATAACAGTATTTGTTCCCCAACCTCCATCTCTGAATTTCTGTGAGTGGGTTTTATCTTGGCTCATAACGCTACAGGAATCTCTATCCACACTGAATCCTGTCTCTGGAGTATCCAGGTAGGTCTCTCTTCACCAACCAATGCAATTTCTTTTATCGTTCTGCCCCAAAGGATTTTGATCTAACAGCATCTTTCTACCTATGCTACTTCTTGCAAGTCTACAGCATGATTAATTAATCATTTTCTCTTTAAGGAGCCGTCAGTACGTTTAATGAAGATATTGCATATTATTGCCATGGGCAAAAAGAAAATTTAGCTACACAGAAGACTATAGATGTAATATCTAGCAGAATTTGTGTTATTAGCAGGTGCTACGGCTCAGACAATTAAAAGCAGTTATTGACATGATGACCTCTATAATAATTAAAAAATCAGAAATGGGACTCCAGCATCCCATAAAATGTTTTTTCACCACATGTAAGGTGGGCACACTTGAGCTCCCAACTTCGTTTATCTATGTTGCAATTGTTTCTTGATATCTCTTTGGTACCTTCAAAATAAACACCGAACCAAGAACCTGAAGTGGCTTTATAAGGTGCAGCAGTGTATCCATAAACTATTAATATTTTTAAGGGCACGTGAATAAAATGCTAATTATTACAGACCCATATGATATATGTAAGAAACATCTCTTAATTAGAATTAACCATAGCAACAAAGAGGAGACCATACACCTTATAAATTGTCATATCATTATTTCCTCCTCCATGCAAGAAATATTTGCTAAAGCAACTTTTCAAGGCTGTACTGTTTCTCTTAATAATTTGATTTAATAATATATAATATTATAATTTATTATATTGGAATAAATTATAATTATATAATATTTCTTAATAATTCAATAATATAATTTATCTATTGTCAAAGCACTCTCTGTAAAGATATTCACAAAATATAGGGAATATAAGGTCACAGATCTGTAAAACAAGCAAGCAAAACAAAAAGAAACACAAACACAAACCCTATATTCTCCCCCTCAAAGACAGCCATTAACTTAAAACATAAACATTAGATTGATTAATATATTGAAGCTATTCAGAAAAGAAAAATTAAATAAAAGAAGATGAGCAATAAACCTAAGCAGGAAAAGGGTACCAGGAAATAAAAGTTAGGACCATCTATTACGGTAGGATATGCCACAGTTCCTTTGCGTTTTTCTTTCTTTTAATATACATTTGTAGGTAGAGATCTCAAGGCAAAAATTTCACTGGGACAATGAAAATTGTATTTTTCTTACTTCCCTTCCCTTACCTCACCTATACATTCAATTGGACAGTTACTAAACCAGTAACTTATTTCTTAAAAAACCCTGTAGATCTGCATGATCAAACCCTTCAGTAAATTACTTAATATATCTGGGGTATAAAACATTATAACACGAAATACCACATTTTAAAAAAAAAAAAACAAAAAAACAAAAAAACCCAACCGAGAACACTGTCCTAGCTGTTTCCCTCTTGAAAAACAAATACTGACATAAAAAAAAGAAAAAACCTATTACACTGTTGCAAAGTAGCTACCTCTACAACTGTAGCCACCAGCTGTTGATATGTTACAAAATGTTAAGCCATTTGCTCCATTTTAATAGATATTCTTTTCAATTTAGAGTAATAACTAGGAATATTATTAAGAAAGTAAAATTCTAGATCAAGCACGGCTTGGGAAGTCACATGACAATGCACTTTTATTTTTTAGATCTCCTCAGAGGTCACAGAATCACAGGGGTTGGAAGGGACCTCTGGAGATCATCTAGTCCAACCCCCCCTGCCAGAGCACGGACACCTACAGCAGGTTGCACAGGACAGCGTCCAGGCGGGTTTTGCATGTCTCCAGAGTCGGAGACTCCACCACCTCTCTGGGCAGCCTGTTCCAGTGCTCTGCCACCCTCAAAGGAAAGAAGTTCCTCCTCATGTTTAGATGGAACGTCCTACGTTCAAGTTTGTGCCCATTACCTCTTGTCCTATCACTGGGCACCACTGCAAAAAGACTGGTGCCATCCTCCCAGCACCCTTCCTGTAATTATTTATAAGCATTGATGAGATCCCCCCTCAGCCTTCTCTTCTCCAGACTAAAAAGACCCAAGACCCTCAGCCTTTCCTCATAAGAAAGATGTTCCAGCCCCATAATCATCTTTGTAGCCCTCTGCTGTACCCTCTCCAGCAGTTCCCTGTCCTTCTTGAACTGGGGAGCCCAGAACTGGACACAGTACTCCAGGTGCCACCTCACCAGGGCAGACAATATTGAGATCAGAAGCAATGTTAACTACTGAGATCAGATCTGCACATGACTTCATCTTGTTTAGCTTCTCAGAAGACAATAATGGGTTTCCCTGAACCCATGCTATATCCAGTCTGATCACACATATACATTCAAGTCCAAGTTCCTGGTTGGTTCACTAAGGTTTCAGGAGTTCATTAACAAACTTCAGGTAAAATTTGCCAGCTGGCCATAAAAGTCTTTCAGGCAGCTCTAACATGACAGTAACAGATTGAAATAGCTGTCCCCAAACTCAGAATCTACCTATGAGAAATTTACAGTTCCCAGAGAGTCAGATCTGGGATATGGTTTATGGAATTTTTGTTTTTAATTCAGGGCCAGATTTGCAGAAAACAAAGCTTTTGGCAAAAGTGCTGGGGAACTTTGCATTCACTGTCTTGCCTTTTTGTTTTACTGAGCAACACGATTTACTTTTGCTGTAAGTAAATATTGAAGTAGATTATTCTTCAGTCAACATAAACTTCTCAGGTCAATACATTTTGATTCATGTCTCTCTTAATGCATGAAGTCGTAAGTGATTATTACCCAAAAGTGAGTAGAGATTTCTAGTTCAGCAGCTCATAAAGACCTCTGGGGAGCAGTTTCTTTAGCAGAAAAACATATTAAGCCAAATTCTGCTAGTTATGAGGGAGGAAGCCAAACTTCGCCAACCTTATAATAACCTGGTCTTTAGAAGACTACCACAGCTACTACTACAGCTACTGCTATACACAGAATTTATCATGAAAATGTGTCCCCTAAGAGATCACCTAGTACTCATTAAGCAACACAGATGTATTAGCATGAAATACAGAAGAATCTTAGGTGAGCTTAGTTAATCTTTGGGAACCCTAATCAGCCAGGAATTCTGTGGGGTTTTGTGTAACAGGAGACTGGCTCCTACTGAAGTGATATGGGGAAGTAAATTTGTTCTTACACCTTGAAGTTCTAGCCCACAAGGAGGTCACTGATGACCTAGTCCTATACCGATCAAAGAACTCCACAATTTTCCTTGTATTTCCTTGTACCTGTAGGACCCCTTAGCAGCAGAGGAAGACAATATTCAGATGATTGTCTTGCTAGCTTCCATGGAGAGCCCATGATCACCCTGAAAAGTGTCATTTACATATGTGAAAACATCTGTACAGTGTATTCTATTGTGGCCAGCAAGGTTTTTAGAAAGATAAAATATATTCTAAACACTAGCCTAAATAAGCCAAGAAGACAAGGTTCAGGGAATGTAGTTTGACAATAACAAAAAATTCAACATGTACATTGATTATTAAATGTATGATTATGTAAAACACCATTCTGTATTTTGTCCAAGTATTTAAATGTATACCTATCACATAATTTGTTGGATTTTTTTTTTACTCAGTTATAACTTCACAGGGTAGTGATAATAAACGGCTAGAAGGCAGCACTAATATCAATCAGTCTTCAGAGGTGGCACTGCAATGACATGAATATTAACTAAATATAGATAAAATTTATGGAATTGCAAAGTATCAACGAAAGCAGAATTTGGCCTCCTTTCTTGCCTCCTCCTACTTATAAAATGGAGATGGACTTACTAGCTATGTTATCCCTGAGTACCTCCACAGAAATATATGGAGTTGCATGAAAACTCAATTTAGTTTTATGATCCAACATAATCCCAAAATATCCAGACACAGCTCTGCAGATATTGAGACAGCATGTGTCTATCTGTATGCAGATTTTATAACTTTTTTTATGTACACCTGCACAAATTTTCAACATAAATTGAAGTTACAAAACTTGCATACTTCATTTTGTCCATTATAAGACTTCAGCTAGTCTAACAAGGAGTGAATTTAGAGGGTCACTAAAATCATATAAAAGGCACTGAGTTACTTATTGCACGTGCATTTTGAGTCACATACTATTGTGCTCATTTTAAAATCATTACCTGTTTGTGTATAAGTACGCAGTCTGAGCCCAGCTCTCCTTTCCCAAATGAGCAGTGTATCTGAGAGTAGCTCCCATTCCGACATTTCATCCACCAATTCACAAGACAAACTGAGCTCCTTTTGCTAACCCTGAGGAAAAAAACCTTTCGGGGTTATGCCTCAGGAGTGTAAGGAATCAAAATCTTCACACTCGGAGTGAGAGAAAGGTGAAAACTAATGAACTTTTGGCTACCAAATACAACGCTCCCAATGCAGCATCCTCCGGCCACAGTGGCCCACAATGAAGGCGATATTGTTCTGGTGTGCTTCAATCTAGGTCACAGCTGACAACACAAATCTACGTTACCAAGTCTAAAAGTCATCAAGTGCAAACCACATCAACATCACAAAAATAACTTCCAACAGTCAAATGCTTTATATAATAAATAGTACTGTCACATGTTTGATCCCATACATTTGTAGAAAAAAATACCTTTTCTTGGTGTGATTCTGCACACATCAGATATAAACCCCAAGCCATTATTCTTGAAGCATTCCTAGAAAGAGGTCTACAGAAACAAATGCAAGATATAATCACTTCAAATAGCAGACCAGTTGGGATCCACTGAATTTCAGCAAATCTCTGAAGTTTTCATATACCAATTTCTCCTCAAGCCTTATCATTATACAGCTACTGTAATGACAGATTGTAATAAACCGTTTCCTAACACTAGTTCCAAATGCATTTTTCCCATCTTATCACTTGTCTAAAAAGGATCTGAAAATAGGTCATAACTTCCATGCAGTTGTTTAATATGCAGGAATTTTCACTCAATATTTTTTGCAGAAGTCTCCTGTAACTATACGAGAAACACAGGAGTACTAAATATCCAAAGTTTATTTTGATATAGAACGATCAGTGTTGACTTATTTATGGTCCTTAACAAGATGTGATTATGAAAGAACAATAGTTTCAATGTCACAAAGGAACCACCAAGATGATCACAGAACTACTTGATTTGGGTCCATCTGAAACCCATATTAGGGTCTGTCAAATCACATTAATTTTATATTAATTACTGAAGCAAATCCATTTATTTTCAGCAAGAGTGTACTTTAATCCTCTATAAAATGGGTTCATAGCCAAATAATACTGTTAAAATATGAGGTTATTAACGCAATATTTTTAACATCAAGGAAAACAAAGAACACCGATTTCTCTCTGTTGCAATGTGCTACACCCACAGTTAATAAAAATAGACAAATTAAGAGGTGATCTCTGAGCTCTGCAGAAAACAAGAAGCTGCAGTAAGACATTTAAATAAATGACACATTACAAAGCTGTAATTAACTGGACAGGAACTGGTTCTTCTTTGGAACATCTATTTCAATTGTATCAGGTGCGTTTAATGGGTTGTCTGCCACAGGAGCAAAATACCCATATCCTCTCCTGCGCCACAGAAAAGAGAAATGCAAGTAAAGCCTAAACAAAAAGAACTAATTTAATCTTCTCTCTGAGGGACAGGAATACGTCCTGAATTGTCAGCTGAGCAGGAGCATTCCTTCTGAAGCGATTGCCTCTAAGATGTGGTACTAATGCAGAATAAAGAGATTAGCATTAGATAATCATTAAAAATATCCATAAGCACAAATAGTTTCCCCTACACAACATACAAGGCTCCAGAGCTATATTCAACGGAGAGCATGGGAAATATTATCTTACAGATAGCACTAGTATTATCTCAGACACTAAAATACAAAGACTGTTTGGTGTCACCATTACAATAGCATTTTGATTGTGAACATGATTTGAGAAATATGGTGATACTGAAGATTAATAACACTTTTACAATGCAGATGGGAAGGAAAAGAGAGTTTATTATTAGCAACAGAGTAAACTGTAGTCTCTATCAAGTGGCCTCTAAAACATGAGCAACGTATGTAATTTCTGTACAAAGAATTCCAATGGAAAAATAGAAGCTAAAACAATAAAAAAATTTACATTCTATTTGGGTGAAAACAATCTCTGTATATGATTACTCACCCTATATAAAGGAGCTGATGTTATATTACATTCAATTTCATTGCATTAAGGAGCAAAGATCTGATCAAATCAAGTTGACAAATGCTTCTGTCCAACTACTAACGATGATTAAAAGAAAAGGAGAACTTTAAATTCTTTAAAACCATTTCAAGCAGATTGCACGTACATCTTTATTAGGACAAAAATACTGAAAATTAACTAAATATTACAAAAGACATTTTCAACTAGAAAAATGAGGAAATATATCAGGAGATGAAGCTACTACTTTAAGATAGCACTGTTTTAAGAGTATCACAGTTTTAGCAGGAATTAAAACAAAAAGATTACCCTTCTGTATCAAAAACCTGAAAACTGGAAGCTGCAGTATCAGCCCATGATGAATGTATTCACCATATTCAAGCCCAGCACAGATCACAGCACCTGGAAGCCGTTTATTGCATCTTTACAAATTTAGGCACTATTGCAGTCTCTCCAATCCAATTCCACCAAGAAATGGCAGTATTTAGTACCATTTATCCTTTCTCTTTTAAAGAGACAATTCATCCACTGAACCCTCTCTTGAATTGCAAATGCTTCCCATCACAAGGTCAGTTTACTCTTAGTGGTGTGGAAATACCTAGTGCAGTTTCCTCCTGGTATCTCATGGAGTATACATTGTACGTATCATGTCTGAAGCAACATTTTCGCTGTTGTCAGGAATACTTACTGGGATATGCAACTGAGCGCATCAGTTGATTTCTCAGGCCATCTTCATCTTTCTGACTAAGAGCCCTTTTCAAAACAGCTATGTAATCTTTTTCCAAAATAATCCTAATTAATGGCTTTTGAGTTAGGATCTCAGTCTCTTAGCTCACTGCCATAAGAAGTTTTTGTATCCAAAGTCCTGGTAACTCCTGTTAACGATAACCCGAAAGCTTTTGCTCTTCCTGGCCAAGGTCCTCCTCCTGCCTTATCCATCAAAGCACTTTTTCAGCAGAATCTCTGGATTCAAGTTTCCTGTGAGTAGTTAGCACCATTCACTACTGAATTAAGGACTCTCTAGACTGTCCTTGAAAGCAGCTCCACTCGAGTGGTAGAGACACTCTGCACAGCACCCGGTCATGCCATTATCCATGATAACCTGCCAAGGAGTTCCTGGTGAAACAATCTCTCTTACCAACAGCAAATCCACCTTAAACGGCAATTGCCCACATCTCTTCAGACCCAGCTACTGCCACAGACAGCCTAGATCTTAGATATGATTTAATCACTCAACTAATTTTTTTCAAACAAAAAATGTGAAATAATTTGACTTACAAACAAACTGTGAAAATGTCCGAGTTGTCCAGAGTTCTTAAACTTTTTGAGAAGAGCTGCTGAGATACTTCTGCACATAAGAGTTTAAAAAGAAGTTTTGCTTAAGTTAAATTATTAAAAATATTTCACTGAAAAGCTACCGCTCCCATTCTTAAAAATAGGGCAATGGGGTTGTTCTGGCTTGAAAGCTACGAAAATCATCAAAGGGAGGCCTTAGAAAATTGCCATTTCATCTCACCCACCAGGAGTACATTAGAAGCTGTAAGAAAACTGTTCTCTGTACCCCAGTCCCATAGAACATGCTCCCCCAGCATCAGCCACCGAATGCACCTCAATCTGCAGGTGAGCAAGAGCCTTTCTGTCGTTGCGTACTGCTGTTCAGTAGGGCACACTGGCATGAATGCTAAAAATGAGATAAAAATATACTCTGTTTCTAGTACCTTCTATCCTCCATCCACACTTTATGGAAAGCGTGGAAGAGAAGGCAGAGGCATATACGCATTCACCATACTGCAGACAAAGGGGAGAAAGCAGCGTGCTGCACACAGGAGGAACATGAGTCAAGATGAGGAGACAGAGTAGTCAGGCTAGGGGAGACAGATGAGACAGGGGCAGCGAGATATGCAGTCACTGAAGTATATTTCATTCCAGAACTTGGAGCAGAGCCCAGAAAACTGAAGTCTGAAAACCCTCCTCTGCTGTCAGCTAGTATTTACAAAAGCTAATTGCAAAGCTCTTCTCTCAGATTTGCAGCTGGACACAGAAAGAGTAACCGTCCTCTACAGCTACTTGTGCCTTTGCTATTCCAAGACACAGACAGCTTTGCACTGTAGTTCCTAACTTCTTGGGATACCTATATGATACTATTAAACAGAATAGGAATGGTCTTTTGTTTAAAAGCACAATACTTAATATGGTAAAAATGTTCCAAGATTAGAAGTGCTGGAAAAAAAATTTAATTCAGTGCAGAATGAATTAAACATTCAAACACTGAAATTGTTCCTACATACACTGTAGCATGCATGCATCTCTGTTCCTTTGCAACCATGGGTAATTAACACATGGCCCACATAAACATGTATGCCAGCATCAATTAGGTTTCCTTTCTTCAACTGTGAAATAAAACTTCATTCTTGTTCTGTGACACGTAGTTTCAGCCATATGTAAAGGTTGCAGTACAAAGAAAATGGTCTTCTGAGCTGGTGTGAATAGAAAACAATGCAAGGAAAAAAAAGGAGTTTGGTCAGATGTGTGTCCATCCAGTCTGTCCCTGTCTGCTGCCCCAGCATTCTGCTATGCAATTTGTAGCATGGAATCATTTCAACCTTTTTCCCCTCCCTCTTAACATGCCTCACACACCAGGATGTTCCCGGCCAATGGTGAGTTCCAGAACTGCTTTAGAAGGTGTAGACCGTGAGGTTCACTGGAAAGCACTGTAAGCTCTCAAATCACAGAACTAAGCTGAATGCAATGATCATCCTCAGGGAGATATATTACATTAAGTCAGGGATTCTGAATATTAATTGCACGCATCTCTGCAACACCTATTATTCTAAGGAAATGTTTTTGACTTCCTAAAGTCCAAAGATGTACATTTTCCACTGTAGTTCTACGAAGTTACTGTACTTCCTGATTTGTATTTATTCACTGTTAGTAAATCAGGATTTCCCCACGCATTATATTTCTGGAACAGTAAAGTTACTGCCTGCAAGTGCAATCTAGTGAATGTCAAAGTGTAGAACCCTGACGAAATGCTAAACAAAGCAACAGATAAGGCATTGACCCACAAAGCAGACGTGTAGCACCGTTTACCATTTAACAGGCTTATGGATAAAATGTATTTCTGAAATATTAGAGCATGCATCTGCATAAAGCTGACTGTTGATGGGAACCAAAGCTGACAAAGGCGTAACAACATAAAAACGCATCTGTGATCTTATTCTTTATGTGGTGAAAGTGACAGCCCATCAGTGTACAATTATCATATATTACTAATGGAATATTAATCAAACATTCATTACTCTAATTAGAAAAACTTGCCTTGAAAGGCAGTCTGACTTTTCACCTCTGGAACTGTAATTGACACACAAATGAATTTGACAGTCTTAACGACTCTAAATCCTTAGTGGGAGAAACAGTGTCTTAATCTTCCAGCATTTAGCTTAACAGCCAGTTTCCACTCTCTGTGGGTAAAATTCAAGTCATCTTAGACATTCTCATGCATTACTTCAACCTCTGTTAAGTACTAAACGTACATCTAACATGAGGCAAAGCTAATACATCGGCTATGTGCAGGTTTACTGAGTGGGGATTAAGTTTTTCTTTGAAAGAAACCTGGAATATCTATCTACAATGTACAAAGTCAAGCCTGAACTGGGATTTCAGTTACCCATGGGATATCCTTTTGAACCTGTATAACTTTTTTTGTCCCTTCAAAAATGCCATTTTTGTGCATGTACAATGTCAAGAAACCCAGAGATATTAACCAAATACAAAGGAGACTAGAGAGCAGTATAAGGTCTGCCTATCAAACAATTCACATGGAAAAGAAAAGCATCTAGGAAATAACATTTTAAAGTTCCAATAACCCAGCAGGTCTCTTAAACAAACAAACAAACAAAAAAACAAAAAAAAAACAACAAAAAAAAACCCAAAAAACCCCCACAAAACAAAAAAGAAAAAGAAGAAAAAAAAAAGATATGTGATCTTTGTGCTTATGTATTGACAAAATCCAATGCCTGCTTAAGGCAATGATAGACATTACATTCACAGTGTGAGCCACAGATTTCTGTGAGTATCAGAACAGGCTCCTATGGATAACCCTAGCTATGCTAAACAATGAGACATTCTTTTAGCAATAAAAACTATATATGTACATGTTACAGGCTTCACCAGGCAATGCTGGTTTACAGACGCGCTTCTTTTTATACTCTGTGCTGAAGGTGTTGAAATCTGGACCGATTTAAGTCACAATGACTTCTGCTATTTATTTCAAAGCATGTTCTGATTTTACCCGATGTAAAATCATAGAACCATAGAATAACTCAAGTTGGAGGGGATCCATAAGGACTATCGAGTCCAACTCCCTGGTTCTTGCAGGACTACCTAAAATTAAATCATATGACTAAGACCATTGTCCAGACACTCCTTGAACGCTGACAGGCACAAAAGATACCACCCTGCCATTAAAAAACTTACAATACTGTTTGACCTTATGAGATACTTAGTAAAGTTAATACAAATAGATTAGAATTCAGACTGCTGACAAAATATAATAGAGAATTAATTATAATTTAGAACTACGAGCATATTTTAATCTGTCTTGACTTCATTATCAGATAATTATTTAGGGAATATGAAGAGTGTTATGACTTGTTTAGCAATGTAAATTTTATGTTACTGTTTCAAATTACTGTCTTATTTTCACTTATATTATCAGACATGGTCTGGAAGTGTAGGAAAGGTCTATTTATCAACTCTGAAAGAGAAAATTAATTTGGAACTGGTATCACAAATAAAAGTCTAAATATTTAAAACTCTAAAAGCATAACTTTAAATTGTTTAGTGTTTGTCCTTGGTTATACATATTCATTATTGTATGTTATAAAAGTCATTCAGACTATGTGTTCACTTGTAACTAAGTTGGCAAAGAAAACTCAGAAATTATCTGTACTACTTCAGTTTGATGTGATTTTCTGTTCAAAACAATAATTTTTGTATCAACTCATTTCTTCTTGCTAAACACAGACTCGTTTCAAATTCATTACCTTGACAACAACATCCTACCAAATAAATAGTGACCATGTTTTTACCACAACAGGCATGGCAATATTGTATTAATCACTGAGGAGGAGACAATGAACACATCTCATTTATTACTGTGGCCAGTACTACACAAATGATTTGCCAGTTGTGATATTCATTAAATAAGACATTTCTTCCACACATTCGGCTCTTGCTTTACCCACAGACTACTCTGAGGCTTAACGTCATATGCACTAACCCTTAAGGTCCTAAAATTCAAATTCATTCCTTAATTGGCTACAGAAACTGTTGTAACTGGTGACCTTAGGTTTGGTTTTTTTTATTTGGGTTTTTGGGGTTTTTTTCCTCTCTAGTTGTAGTATATTCCACTATCCAAATGATAAACTTTTACCCCTCTCTTCCTCAAAAGAAAAAAAAGTCCAGGGTAAGGAAAAATGTAAAAATCTCTAAATACTAGAGGCGGAAAAAATGGTAATTACATAACAAAACCAGATTTTCCTTCGGCTTTACATATTTACATTTATACCTACTTGAATCTAGCACTAAGTCAAATCCATTCCTGCTTTCATCCCCCTTACCTCCCTGTTAACAGAGCAGTCACAAACCCAGTTTTCTGCATTTTGCATCTACTGAGATAAACTCTACTGCAAACACATTTCTGCTTCCTGTTAATGCCATCCAGTCAGGGCACAGAAGGGAACAAGATCTGGTCTATTTTGATAAAATACACGGGTTTGAGTATTATCTTTTTTTACAGCTTATTTTCTTCAGTATATCTTTGGTTTAATTTCACATTTATTTATTAGGCACAAGCAGAGTTAGTTAAAAGTAGTTATTAGATAAAGCATGACTAATTTCATCTTACTTTCAAAAAATATTTGACCTAGAAATAAATACAACAAAATTAATCCTACTTCTTAAAATATCTCCATGTAAACTCTAAAAAAATGCTTAACAAAATAACTGTTAATACAACATTTGCCACACTTAATTTTCCAGCACATACACAAACTTAGCTCTGGAGAGACTCCACTGAATTAATTTACTTACTTTAGCTGGAATATTGTAAAGATGATAATGGGATCTATTAAGAAAGGACTACATGATTAGGTTCCATAAAATTGTGGGCAACAATCCATGACTAATCTGCAAATTCAAAGGGGGAAGCAAAATGAATTTTTTATTTATTTATCTATTTTAAACAGATAAGATGTGCAGCACACATACTGATCAATGTATTTAAACATTTTCTTTCTAATACTGTGGCTTAACTTTTTCTTCCACAAAACTCACAGCAGCAGCTTACCATAGAAAAATTCATATTACAGATGAACAACCTGGAACGTGAGTGATCATTTGGGTTACACACAAGTTTCAGTATCTAATGTTGGGAGGTCCCAGTTTGGCTCCAGGATGATTTTGCCCTCGAAATTCAATTGGACCAAGAACTGTTCTCTTGATTGCTGAATTAAATGTTGGCTGATGATTGCTTAAATAGTATGTGCTGAAAGATTTACTTTTTTTACCCAAAAACCACATATAAATAGATACATTTTATTCTGTGAAATTTCAAGTATCTCAGTATCATACAAAGTATGCATTCAGCTTTGAGTAATAACTTACTACACTAACGTAAAACAATTTGTTTGTATCCAGTAAAATAGAATGAATCGTATCCATGATACCAAATTGTAGTAATAAACTACTGAGCTCTGCTAGTGGTGGAAAAAGCTTTATCATATTAGATTTTACGGTACAGCTCTATTATAGTCATCTTTTATTTATTTATTCAGCCATACATCATGGTATACTAAATAACATATTGGCAATATACAATCTTTAGAGGGCACACATCTGCCTAGATCAAACTGTTTAAAAATACTATTTCCTTCACCATGAGTAAGGGGTGTTTACTATAATCAAAAATATGAGTGCAGCATAACTATGCCGCTGGTATCCAAAAATTCTGGACAGTCACTGTGAATATGCAGAAAAACTGTCTAATAATACACCCACTGAGTGAATTATCTTTGAGAACGGGACGTGTGACTCGTTGGGTCTACCACACGCATGCAGCTAAGCGAGTGTGCACCATAGGTCTGATCTTGGGTTTGTGGAGTCCACTACCTATTTGAGCTAGCACATCTATAAATTCATGTTCTCAAGGCCACCTGATGGCAATAACTAAAGAGGCAGTTTCAGCCCTCAGGTGCAAGGTGTGTGCTCGCTGCCTTCAAGAACTTCCAGAAAGGAATTCACAGTTCCTCCTCGAGGTCCTCATTGCTTCCACCAGAAAGACAAGAAAAACTCTTTAAAGCGTCCCATGTGCCTGAACAGCCAATCTCAGCTTCTCTTCAGCCTCCTCTACAATACCAAAGGGTAGGCAGAGATTAACATCAAGAATAAGGGAGTTTGAAGGGAACGCACTCTTACTTTTTGGCTCCCTGCAGTTGAGGAAAAAAAATCCCCATCAAAAGATCAATCCTGACTTAAACATAAATTCAAAGCATATGTAAGCCTGAAGAGGTATCCCACATTTATCAAGCATGTTGCAAAGATGGGCAGTAGCTGCCATGAACTGGATATGGAAGGAAAGATGAGTAGAGCAGCAGTTTATGCTTAGACTAAATGTTAAAACAAAATCAATAGATACATCTGAAATAACTTATATTCTACAATAACACAAGGCTCTCATGTACACACAATACTGGAGTCAACATTATGTTCATTTTTTAATACAAAGCAGTAAAAACCAAAACCAAATGCTCAAAACCAGGACACTGCTTTGTTCAGCAACTGTTCAAACCCTTGTCTAAATCAGCCGCATGGACTCTGTACGCTAAGGCCCTGTAGGGCGAAGGAAACCAGAAAGGCTAAACCAGATCTGGCAGACTCATCAAATAATTAATTAATTACACCACAAATAATTAATTAATGATCCCAGTTCTGTATAAAAACAAGCAAACAAAGAAGAATCACAGTTGAACCAAGTAAAAATCCACAGCCAATTTATTAATCGGTATCTCTTAATTTGCAATAAAATAAAATACTGGGCTTTTCTGCAATAGCCTCAGCTTCAAGCATTGTTTCTGGTATCAGGGATGTATCTCGCACAGAGATCGCTGGGAGATGCACATAGAACATTAGTAGGATTTGGTCTAAATGTTGTACTGTATTAAACACGAAAATGAACTTTAGCATGACACCATTACAGATTAATAATACTGAAGCTTTTAAAAAAACAGATTTATATTTATGGGCTTTCCTACATATTAGTTTCTCTGTTCTTAGAGAGGCTGTAAGTCCTTGGGAAAATGGTCTAATTATTTTTGGTCCTATAGCAGTTCAGGAAGCAAACTAGAGATAAGTTGAATAACAAAAAGCGAGTTATAGTTTGTATAGATGTGCAAAGTCTGCTAGAAAATTGATTACTGGACACACAGAACTGAAGTTTCCAATTTTCTTCTCATTGTATGTAAAATTTTTCCTTTTAGTTCCAAAAGAAACTGAAATGGGCACCAAGATAAACCTTCATCTTTCTCTCACCATGCTCTGCTGTGTGTTGTCATAGAGGCACCAGAAATTTAGAATAAAGAAACATGATGTAATTAATGTCTCCTAGGTCCTGTAGGATCTGTGATCCTCGAGTAATCTCTCAGCAAATATTTTTGTCCTCAGAAGGGCTCTACAAGTGTAAAACACAGAAGTGTAGCTACTGCATTTCAGCATTTCTTCTTATGAAAAAACCTCTAATATGGCCCTGACTGATCGGTGCTCAACTTTAAAAACCTCATACAGCTTTTCACAGGGTGGGCAACCTGCTCCTGCAGTTCATGTTCAAAATGCCAGTCAGCAGAAAGAGCAAAGGAACAAGTCAAGAACTTCAATGTACTCTCATATTTTGATTTGGTTCTGTCAGAAATGTTCTCTGGAAGGCAATTTAACATACAAGATTAATTATTTTGCAGCATGCTGCACTGGTTTTAGAAGTACCTTACATAATATCTGCTTTGTAAATGACCAAAGTACTTGAATAGTACAGAAGCTCCTTGTATTTAGCTTTTCTCTTTCTCCATTTAAGATCTCATTGCTAACCGTGCAAGGCCTTTTTCACATGTATTGTGAAATGGAAATGGCATTTCCTCATCTCTTGTCTAAATCTACCACTGATAATTATTAAAATCTGGTTTTAGAAACGTGCAAATTATTGTTCCTATTTTCCTATCTATCTGACATGATCCTGACTTCTAAAGATATCCCTTTTTCTGCAAATACATTTTATTTGAAGACAAACAGTATGCTAGACCTTAACCATACATAGAGAATAGTAAATGTCCTTTTCATTGAGCTCATTAGAATATTTGCGATGTGCAAGTGGTCTCACAGGCTTCACGCTGTTGGTTTTGCCCCTTGACTGGGAAATTATTAGCATATGACACATCAAACAAATGATCCTTTTCATGCATAAAAAACTTTGTTCATATATAATTCTGCTATACAACACTCTCTGCAAAATACAGCATGAAGATTCCAAGTGGGTAAATTTATATCATGGTATAAGATGTAAACACCAAGCAAGTATTCTGTAAGTCAGACCACACACTATCACAGTATGGTAAGAAACACTACATACATTTGCAGGATGGAAAAAAAAATGAAAAATGGTAATTTTTACATACAAAAATCAACTCACACTTCTATCCAAGGTGAAATGAATGCTCTTCAAATACCATGCCACTTCACTTCTGTAAACAACATTACACAGGTACTGAAACAGCTCTACAAAGACTATCATCTTTGAAGTAGTTTTTATGAGCTAATGAAAAAAAAAACCAACCCAAACCAAAACAAAGTGGAAGAGGTAACCATAGTTTTCACACAAAGTTTGTAATATTTCAGGAATTAAAAACATAAATATTTTTTTCTGATTTGAACACCATTCGGTAGCCTCTCCTGAGTGCATTATCAGCAGCTTGGTTTTTTTCTTTTTTTCTTCTTTTTTTTTTTTTCAAAGAAAAAAATCCCGCCTTGTTCCTTTTTGCAATGATGAGCGAGATCCAAATGTGTAAGAAAAAGGTTCCATCTTCAGTTTATAATTCCTCTGGAGTTTATTTTATCACGTAGCTATCCACATTAATTTTTTAAGAAATCCATCTTTTTCACTGAAAGTTACAGTGCTTCCCAAATAGACATTGTATCTCTTCTTCTGGAGCCTTTAATTTCATACAGTTATATACATACCATACTTTTCAAAGTACCACTAATCTAGTAATTGCTAGCACTATTTCACTGTTGCTATTAAATGACATACACCATCTAGGTATTTGGGATGATTTTCCTCAGAAAATCATTTGAATCATCTCCCCAAATATTAAATTTTATGGTTGCAAACTTCTTCCATGAACAGAATTACAGAACCAACATTCATTTTTGATCTAAATTGTTTTGACATGACTATGCTTGCAATACTTCATTTGCACAAAATAACAATAAATTCTCCTAATTCTACCTCTTTCATTCCTTGCTGTGGTGATTTTTCCCCTATTTATTCTACTTTGCCTTCCCCTTGCCACTAAAAAGCTACATTTGGATATTCATCAATATTGTTTGCAAAATTGTATATAAATTTTACAATAAGCATTTCTCTGCAAAGAAAAGATAGAAGGAACAGCTAGGTGGATGATCTCCTATGGTATGCTCTTACAAAATGGGATCCGATAACGGAATTTAGCGACATTCTAAAAGACAATCACAAAAAAAGAAAAACAAAACCCCCCAACATTATGGAAGTAAACCAGATGCAGAGCTTCGGACAACTTTAAAGGACCAAATATGCCTGAGCATTACACCCGATGAATGGATAGCCAGAAGACACAGACTGAAGAGAACAAGGAATCTCCTCTGATATCCTTGCGAAATATTTGCGCCAATGCAGTGCCAGCACCACAAACCCAGAAGCTGCATGCTCCTACGATCCACAAAACAAAGCTCACCCTATGTGAATGGTATACTGCAAGGACTCCGAAATTCTTTCAGCTGCAGGTTGGAAAGAAGATGGAGATTCTTGGTTAATTTGGACATCTATGAGACACCACATGTCCATGGAGGATGCTGACTCTCAGTACTTCTGCTGGACAAAGACAACTGCACGCTGCCTGTTGTCCGGCTATGTGTGAATAGATACTGTTGAGACCACTACTAAACCCCCGAAACATGGATTTAATCTCCATTTCTCTTTAATTTTTTTTTCTTTTTTTCTGATGACAAGACAAAAGGAAAACATGGGACAGCAGTAAGACACTAATTCTCAATGTTGACTTTCAATGTTGGATACACACGGCTAACACTGAAGTTACCACAATGAAGGTGAGACTGCTAATCATTGTCTGTTGCTGTTATTGACCTCTAATCAGACAGATATATTATCCTGTTCCATCTGCAAAACTAAACAGACACACGGGAAGAAAGTGTGTACAAGCACAGAATTAGCACCAGAAGTCAGACTTGGGAAGCTGGCTGAAAAAGACGCTCCCTTTCATTTAAAAAAGTAACTCAGCTACCATCCTATCAGCATGCCCCTTGAATTACCTTCAGTGAGGATTTATGCCCAGAACATGAAACAGACTTTCAAGCACAGTTCTTAAAGAAAATTTTTGGAGATCCTCATCCCCTTACCTCCCCTTTCCCCAAAAGACATAAAAACTCAGGGAATCCTTGACTGGATCCAGCACAGGTACCACATCAGCACATCAGGCTATTAAGAACCTGAAACCTGTAGGCTGTTGCACGTCAACTCAAGCCGCTGCAACCTACATTCAAAATTAGCCCACGAAGCTTAGAAAAGTATCTTCTAGATATGAGACATCATCTGTAACTACTGACATATTTGGTTATGGGTTGATGCCACACACTTTTGTCATCTGAACCAGGTTTGAAACCTGGATCTAGATATCTAGAAGTGTACATTTCCTTCACACGGTTAGAAGTCCATTTCTCAAATTCCTAGTTTCCCTAGTATGAGAAATCAGAAGATGAAGATGAAGAACCTCTTCAGTTAGTTAAAGGTGATGGTAAAATTTTCAAAGGGAGGGAAACAACTGGGATGAGGGACATTCATTGAAATGCGTCCAACACAGGGACAGAGCATCATGTGGAAAGAGATCAGAAGTTGCTCATATACAAAGATTTAAGGACAAGCTTCAAGGCAGCTACTCAAAAATGGTTCTCATCTAGCAGAAGACACTGAAGATATGCATAAAGACAAGCTTACTTGGCAAGCCAGATTACGAATGTACTAGCTGCTATCGTTATGGTTTCTTGAGCAGATTTTCAAATGACACAGGCAACTCTTTCAGAAACACAGAGGTACAGAAAGGTAGAAATACACCGCGTGATTTCAAAGCACTGCAAAGTGTTTCTATAGACAATCTGCCAACAAGACAAGTTAAGAAGGCCAAAGTCAGCATTAGCATCTGTCTTCCAATTACAGAGTCACAAATGACATATTGCTCAGTGACAAATGATGACTGCTGTCTTATATTAAGATGGTTGCTCTAGCAGATGTTTTCAAATTATCCCAAGCTATGTCACAGGGAAAGGCAAAAGAACTGGAAATATGCCCAGAGAGACCTGGTGCACCAGCAGCCTAAGGGAGCTATTTAAAAAGCCATTTGGTATCCTCTCATGAGATCTTAAGATACAAAAATTGAATACAGGAAGGAAAAAGGGAATAGAAAATAGGTTATATTCCTCAGTGAAAGTTTTAATTATCTGACTACAGGATCATCTGGAATAAAATGTATTCACTTCATCTTACTTTGGACAAAGACACAGTCTAGGCAGACAGTTCGTCAAAGAAGAGAGGAAAAAAACCCCACCCCAACAATTACCCCAGAAGGCAGCGCTCTGTGTTAGCGCTCTGTGATGACAGAGGCAGGGCAAAAGAAACTCTTTTTATCATGAACATTTCCAAACAGTAATCCTGGTATCACATACTAACTCAAAAAATAAAATTAAGCCCTGCTCCCTGGTGAGAAGAGGTAGACTGCTTTTACTGCTACAAAACCTCTGGGACACCATGGGGAAACTCCGTCCAAAAAGAGTACAGACAAATAAAAGAGAAAGAAAGAAAGGAGATGACTGCCCTTCCACCTGAAATGGACTACGGAGGTCTTACACAGTTAGAGCCAAGACAGGTCTTCAAATCAAAAATCATAGTCAAACCGTATAGGTATAAAAACACTGAAATACGATGCAAGTGGAAGGGAGGATGAGGAGAGACACAGAGGCTGTGCTCACCCAGTGTAGCATCGCTCTCAAGAGCAGCTCTCTGGAAGCATGAGACAACAGTAAAGGCACACCCCAGTAGACAAAATAACCACAAAGAGGAAGGTGCCAATGAATGCTGCTACAAGTTAAGGAATGGGTAGGCGTCTAGTCTTGACCTGTGGTGAGGGAGAAAAATCCTCTCTCTCGTTACCATGGAGATCCCCTTTTCAGGTTTCTTTGGATGAGCTTTGTGCACAAGTGCAAAATTTGGCATGAGAGGAGAACAAGTATTAATTATGTGCCCCTGACAAAAATAGCCTTCTTAAATCTTGAGCGATAATACTACAGAGGCTGTAAAAATTAAGTTTGGTTACAGAGATTAAAGGCTGAATAAACTATCTCATGTTGAAGTGCCTTGAGCTCTATCTTCTTAAAACGGCAATGCCAGTCTGAGGGTATTACACCTGTCTATTACAATTTGGGTGAAAACTTGAGTTATTGGATGGTATGAGACCAGAGTGAAAATTGCAAAAAAAAAAAAAAAAAAAAAATTGCGTGGAGGCTACTTACTACCATTCCTTGGTACAGGATTGCCTTTATTTATTCTACTATTTCATTAATTATTCATGCAGTTCTTTTTGTATTTCCAGGTGGCAACATCGCTAGCCAGGGCTGCACTGGGATGCACCACCTTTACAGAAAGGACAACGTTGCAAAGTCTAACACAAACAGATTACATTGATATGCTTGCAAGTGTTAATCCCACAAGCGATAGACCAGAGTCAGCCTTGAATTAAACAAGTATATTTAACGTATACAGATCTGGTGAAGAAAAAAAAAGAAAACTTCAATTCAGGAGGAGATATATGTATATAATGAAACATTATTGTACTCTTTATTTTGAAACTACTTGACTACCTCTCTAATAAACAGCATATTTTGCTCCCATATGTTTTCATTAATTTATGCTAATTTTAATAGTTTTGAAATACACAATATCAGACAGACAAGTAAGCTATACAGAAGACAACACAGAACTGTGTCGATGCTGTTAAAAATTCCTAATTTTCCTGTAATCATTACTATCAGCAGTAAATTTATCTTTAAATATATGTTCTTTAGACTTTTGGATCCTTTGGATCACTGAACACTGAGCAAACATCTTTTAAGTGAGCAGGAATACCTTAAGTGTATACACTGGACCCACATATCAGTAGAAATTACTGTTGCCTTTTTAAAGGTGCATTAACATTGAAATACAATCCAAGGCAACCGGCTGAGCACACACCATGCCTACAAGCACACCTACCTTTTATTTGTAAGTATGCTATAAGGTTAAACAACTACTTCTTTTCTTTTTAATAACTAACTTCATATGATGTCCACTACATTTCCCACCAGCTTTGCTTCTGTTACTATTTTTCCTCTTTTTTTTTGGCTTCCTCTCTTTAACAGTGTATTCACGTATCTCTGACAGGTGTGGAAACCAACATGAATGAAACGGGACTATCCAAAATCGATCATGTGTGAAACGGAAAGGCCCCCCGTTAAATATTAATTACTCAATAATTTTTTTCTCCAGGACCAACCAAAACCAACAACCTCCTCCAGAAGCAACCACGGTGTAACAGTTTCGTCGCTGGCATCCCGAGCCGGGTTTAGTAACAGCAACGACAAGAAGAATTTGGGGGGG
>VYXH01000463.1:346794-368063 GCA_013397275.1 Burhinus bistriatus | reverse complement strand
CGTGCTGGGCGTTTGGGGGAACTATAGATGTAACTGTAAATATATATATATATGTTTACGAGTATTGAAACTGAAAGCGCGGTGAAAGGCTGTGCTAATCCAGGCCACCGTGCACACACCCTGATACTCGCGTGTCCAAGTCAAGTACACTCAAATTTCAACCACGGTATGTGACCTACTAAAAGGTATTAAACAACGGTAATAAATTCAAATAAAGTATTCGCTAAATAGTAAATATTATATCCATCTTTTGGATATATAGCCACATATATGCATATAAATGAGATTTTGCCATACAATTCATGAAAGAGCTAAAATAGAATGAGGGAATTATTCTTACAGTCCTAAATTTACTAGTGGGTCGTGCCAGCAAGTTTCAAGATGTGATTTCCTTAAGCTCCAAACTAGGAAAAGTTTGTGAGAAATGCTCTTGATATTTTATTCTTGGTACAAAACAGGTAATATGTATGGACTAAAAGTTAACCTTAATAGAGGAAAAAGGTTTATTAAACGACAAGGATGAAAAAAGTTTCGGTGGGGATATCAGGTATACTGTTTATACTAATTTTTTACTTCTTTGTAGTGGACAATGTAGACATGACGTCTCAGGGGTAAAACAAGGAGGAAAGGAGGAAATGTTGACATTTTTAATTACAAATGTAGGTCACGTCTACAGGCTAGATAGCCTAGGAAATTCTGATGACTGATAATTATGTTAGTTAGCAAGCAATCAACCAATTGAGTGGGGGGAAAAAATGGTCAATCTATTTAGAAATAATTGTTGGGGTTTTTTTTAGTTATAGACGTAATAGGTGGTCTAGAGAGGAAATCACTGAAAAGATTGTCCATCTTGTTAAGATTTAGCTGTTCACAATAAAATATTTTGAGATTTCCCAGAAGTCCTGCAATAAAATCAAAAAGACTGAATTTGTTGTTACTAAGTTATATAAATCAAGTCAGTATGATATCATTAAAAGAACAAATTGCACCCCAAAGCCATATCATTTGTTTGGTTGGTTATATAAAATAAAGGTACACATACCCTTTTAGTTCTTTAACTGAAACACAGATGCTGAATCTGAGCTAACTCAGGTAAATGATCTAAATAGTATGGAGTTCACTGTTTTTTTTTCAGTGTTTATACGTACAGCACTATCCTATGCAGTATATTAGTTTATATCTTAGCAAGAATTTTTTGACCTGTCATCATGAACTGCATTTTTCAAGATAGTTTCAAATCTGGCATAATCTGTTTAAAATAATATGACGATCTGAGAAGACCTCATAGTAGAATTTATGTAATCTTTCCTATGTAATTATGTGAAGATTTAGCCTGCCCTCTGTAGGCCTGGAAGTTATAAAGCAGATTTAGTCACGTTATGTGTGATAGTTCTATGAAAATATACCAAATGGGTTGATTACATTACTTAGTAGAACTAGATAGTAATGAAAACAGATAACATATTTTTAGGCTTCATACAAACTTCCAGAAAATGAAATAGACCCAATTCCCTTTGAAGACTGAAGAGTAAGAAAGCCAGCATGGAGATTTTGTTCCTTTCTTTACTTACACCCCCTATTGTGAATCTAAACCATTGAATCAACTTTCCGGATGCTCCTTGTTCGCCTGACTTCAGTCTGGCTGGGCCAAGCGGGTGGGAGAGGGAAGTCTTGTTATAAATTCTTTCTTGAACTGATCTAGAGGAATATGAAATTCAAGCTGCTTTACCTAATGATGTAGATGGTCTTTGCGGGCCAGTAATTGTTTTGATTTTAGGCATAACACTTGTCTGTACTGGTAGTCCTAGTAGTCATGGGTGTCTCAGAAGACATGCAACTTGGAGGGGAGATTTCTGAGATAGGAGCAAAGATTCTTCACTGGGCTGCATGAGAGGTGGCGTGCACGAACAAAACTGAGCAGAGGCTGTGAAGCAGAGGGTTTCAGTAAGGACAGTGACAAATGTAGGTGAACAAGAAACAAATGAAGAAAGCAAAGCCTAGAAGAAAAATGTTCCAAAATAGTTTTCAGATCAGGAAAGTAGGAATCAGAAAGGAAGCATTTTAAATGTCCTGGGAAGGTGAGATAGTTCAGTATTAATATCTTCAAACATCTGTAGTTTATCAAATTACTCCAAAGGCAAACGTCCTTATTATATGCAATCCTCACACTTTGATCTTGTTCTTCTTGGAAGCAGTCTTTGCTTTGACTGATGGTGAAAGAGGTCATCTTACCGACTGTCACTACAACATCATTAAACTATATGCATGCCTACATGGACTCCTTCCACATGCTGATATTTACACGTTACAAATTTTTAAGAGTTTGAAAATACAGTTAGTTTTTGTCTATCACTGCCCTCTACTGGAGAGAAGGTCAGAACTGCTCAATTTGGTCTTGGTACGAAGCCTTAGAGCCACCGCGGCTGTTGGTGGGCCTCATTTGTTGGTGACTCACCTTTCCACGACTGAGGCTTACAAGTATGAAGGTCTGGATGGCCAGTGTCCATCAGATTTCTTTCTCCCTGTGAGTTCAAACAATTGATCATGCAATTTTCTGTCTGCAGTTTGTCGACACAGGCAAAATGATGACTAAGCAATGGTTGAGATTTTAAGATATGTGTCTTCCATTAACTTCTGGGGAAGAGGCATCTAAATTCATCATGGAGACACTCAAAACCTTGAGCAGTGCTGCTTTGATAGTATTTGCCTGTAACTTTGTAGATAACCTCATTGCCTTTCCTATCTAAATCCTTTGGTTCACTCTCTGTTGCGTTACAAAAAGATTTCTCTCTGTCCCTTTTCCTACTCTGACCTTCCATGCCTCTATACTTACCTTTCACTGTCTATATCAACACTTCCAGACTACCCCATTTTAATTATATTTTATTCTCATTTTTCTCACAGGCTGGGCATTAGCAGAACAACTGGAACATGGAAAGCACAACAGTGATATTCTCTCAGTTCCCCCGTGTCTCATTTCCTCCACCTACTGTTGCAACAACTCATGCACGTCAAGAGCAGTTTCTGTTGGAACGCACTAAGGTTTCCAGCTGGGTGGGCACAGGACATCGCCAAGGCACCGTGAGAGCTGGGAAGGATGAGGGCTGCTCAGAGTGTACAGTAAAGAAAGTTTCTCTCAGACTCATAATATGTCTTCTACACAGTAGAAGCCGACAATTTCTCTGTTCGTTTTCAACTTTGCCACATCGAGGTCAGATTTACAAAGATGAAGATCACATGTGTGCTTTTCTCATTCTTTTCCAGCATCAGCTATTGCTGCAAGGCAAGAAGGCGTTCTGAGGGTGGCTGTAAGGGTATCTTCAATATGGGCAAAAGAATAGCTGTGGTGGCTTCTACCCCTAATCTGATTAATGGCAGAACCATCTCACCAAAAACTCTGCTTTATCCTCTCCCTCTGAGTAGTCTGAAGCAGACATCTGCCTAGAAAATTTTATTTAAAATATTTTTACTTTCCTAATACTATAAGTGTTTTTTACTGAAAAGGGTTAGTATCCACCACACCCATTGTAGGTCTGTTTGTCGCATTTTATTGGGTTGCACTGAAGGCGGTAATGTCCTAGGTGGAGGAATTGCATGGGTTGCCTCATTTCATATTAACCTAATTATCTGTTATAAAAAACACTGCAGCAAATTCCTTTCCCTGGCCTAATGGATAACATGGAGGGATTAATAGGGCATGGAGTAGGGCGGTTGTTCCCAGTGAGTGACTCCTAAATGACAGGTGCCCTCCAAGGAAAAGGTAAGCAGGTGCCAGCTCACCTTGTAGAACCATATTGACTATTGACTGGTCAGTTAAATACGGATGATAAGAAGGCCTGGTGAGCCACTGGTTATTCATCCAGAAAAACTGGAAAAAGTGTAGCAAGTAATCCAAATACAGTGTCGGTTCGGCATAACTGCTCAATACAGAGAAAAAAAGCTTCAAGATTAGCATGGGTTATGATTTAGAAGTAAAACAAGTACATTGTTAAAGGTATTCTTGTGAGCTTTAGGCTGTCAAACACATAATTCCACAAAACCTGTGACTTTCAACCTCTATCAGAAAATAAGTCAGAAGTTGTCTTGAGAGGCTTCTCAGCGTGGTCTCTGTTTTGGAAGATGTAAAATAGAAGATCTGAGAATGACATCTTCCCTCCCACCCCCCAAATCTTTGTTTGGTATTAGAAACAAGCAAGTTGCTGTGATTTTTCAGATATCAGGATGTATTTCAGCGGTATCAACAGCAATGTTCTAAATAAGCATAAGGAGAGAGGGGGACAAATTAGTTCTTACCAATAAACCCATGAAATTCCCTCAGTACAATGAAAATACTTTTCCTGATATTGAGATATACCAAAGCTCTGAGAGAATGGCAAAGTGCACATCAGTTTGTAAACATCTGCATCGAGGAGGTACATTCAATTTCTTAATTAAGGAGGGCTGTAATAACTTACGGTATCATATTTTTTCAGTATGAGCATATAATTCTAAAGTGGAGTGCAATACAATCATAGGAGTATTTTTGTTCCTTTTGATAGAAAAGTGGGAAACGGTGAAAGCTTTATAAGAATTTTCTATCAATGAGAAGACTAGTAATCATGTAAAAAATTGTCTCTCACTTTAGATTTTAAGTGAGGTATTTTTAGATAAAAATGATATTTTATATCTGCATTAAATCCTGAACAGGCAGCACAAATAGCACAAAGCAATAAGAGACAGCTGAAAACTACCATGACTAGTTTGTACAGAAACCACCATTCTCTACCCTGTGAGCTAGGATCACTCCTTTCTTACAACAAGTAACAGTGGAAGATACTTCTTCTCTACTCAGACCAACTGCACATCAAAAAGCCCACAACAGTCAACTGAGATTCGAACTGGGGCCAGGGCTTCATTTTTCTAGTGATGCTATCAATTCAAACATTGTTGAAGACAAAAGACTGTTGAAAGCAGTCTTTTTCATAAATAATAATTTAATCATATACAGCATAAGCATGATGGGAAAAAGAAAACTTATTACTTCCATTTTGCAGGTGGAAAGTTGAGTAGCAAAAGAAGCAGAAACGAGCTGGAGTCCTATATTCTGGTTTTAGATTTTAACAGTAAGGTTATCATTTGCATCTCACTTAGGCTGTTTCAGCCACCGAAAGATTCTTAAAACAAGGGCCTTCACACCAAGCATCAGTGTCGTGGAGAGAAGAGTCCTAAGAACATTCAACAGGGCTTTCTGATGCCACAGCTCAACTCCCTCCCTCTCCTTAAATGGCTGGATATAAAAGAGCGATAGCTGGGTTTGTCCAGATTTACTGTTGTGCAATAATGTTGTCATTTATACAGAAAAGGGAATAGGGAGATAAAAGTTGTCTACCACCTTATTAAGCCTATCCCAGAGTGAGAGGAATTGAGCATTAAAGCAAGAAGGAAAGACATTCAAAGTTTTAGAGATGGGATTGATCATTCTTCTGAGGTGTGGTTTTTGTTTGGGTTTTTTCTTTTTACATTATGGGAAAAGGAGGCAACAACTTGGTTGGTTAACCATTTTTCACCATTCTTTCATGTGAATCTTGATAAATCAAGTAGTAAGCACTACACAACTGTCAAATGGGTCCCAATACACAAGATTAAACCCACATTTTTATAACATGCTCAATTATTTTCCACTTTGTGCCTGGAAGATATGCTGATATCTCACATTTAGGGTGTTTCTGAGGAGAGCTTTTAACAGGAACTTCTGACAGATTTAGACGCCAGAAAGACCGATAATTAAGACTTACATCAATGAAGTTGTCAGTCAAGTATGGGAAAGGAATTATTTTAAGGCATAATAAAGAGCTGATAACGTCAATGAATTATAGAATCATAAAATCTTTTGGGTTGGAAAAGACCTTTAAGGTCATCGAGTCCAACCGTTAACCTAGCACTGCTAAGTCCACCACTAAACCTTGTCCCTCAGCACCGCATCTACATGTCTTTTAAATACCTCCAGGGATAGCGACTCAACCACTTCCCTGGGCAGCCTGTTCCAATGCTTGACAACCCTTTTGGTGAAGAAGTTTTTCCTGATATCCAGTCTAAACCTCCCCTGGTGCAACTTGAGGCCATTTTCTACCATGAACGTAGCATGCACGTGTATTTCAGGCTTGTTTCTCCTCCCATGTAAGTCAACAGGAGTTTTATGATGAAGGTAGCAGCAGAGTAGGATAATAAAAGATCTCATCAGATTATAGGAACTATTATTTCCTATTTTGCATCACTGATCTGTAAAGTACCCAAAACTGACGTTATGGTGTAATTATAATTAAGAATCATCTTTCATGGAGGGTCTGTAGTTAAAATAAAGACAAAGCAGAGACAACACAGGAAGAAGCTACTTACGATATTTTTTAAAATGCATGAAAACATATTCCAATATATTTTTGCCTCAAGCAGAAAAAAGTTTTCAGGCAGTGATACAATTCTACAGTTGTTCACAAAACAGGGTCCTAGTATGGGTATGCTAAAAGTTTTGGGTGTGCTAAAAATTTTGGGTTAACATCAGCAATTTAAGAAGTGAGGGCTCGTCAGATCTCTTGAAATCCCTAGACTGTTGCATTTCATCAGCTGAATTCTACCTGCACTATTCCAGAGAAGTCCTTTCTTGTTAAAGCATGCATGTATAGTTCCTATTCACGGAATCACGGATCATGGAATCACAGAATCATGGAATCACGGAATTTTTAGAGTTGGAAGGGACCTCTGGAGATCATCTAGTCCAACTCCCCTGCTGACGCAGGAATGCCTGGAGCACATTGCTCAGGACTGCATCCAGGCAGGTCTTGAAAATCTCCAGAGAAGGGGACTCCACAACCTCCCTGGGCAGCCTGTTCCAGTGCTCTGTCACCCTCACCATAAAGAAGTTTTTTCTTGTGTTTGAATGGAACTTCCTATGTTCCAACTTGTGCCCGTTGCCCCTCATCCTGTCACTGGGAACCACTGAAAAGAGTCTGCCTCCATCCTCCTTCAACCCACCCTTCAGATACTTATAAGCAAGAATAAGGTCTCCCCTCAGCCTTCTCTTCTCCAGGCTAAAGCGTCCCAGCTCTCTCAGCCTTTCCTCATAAGGGAGGTGCTCCAATCCCCCAATCATCTCTGTTACACTACGCTGGACTCTCTCCAGTAGTTCCCTGTCCCGCTTGAGCTGGGGAGCCCAGAACTGGACACCATATTCCAGTTGTGGCCTCACCAGTGCCGAGTAGAGGGGGAGAATGACCTCCCTCGACCTACTGGCCACACTCTTCCCTATGCAGCCCAGGATTCCATTGGCCTTCCTGGTGACAGGAGCACATTGCTGGCTCATGGATAATTTACTATCTACCAGGACCCCCAGATCCTTCTCCTCAGAGCTGCTTTCCAGCAGGTCCACTCCCTAACCTATATTGGTGTCTAGCATTCTTCCTGCCCGGGTGCAGGACCCTGCACTTGCTCTTGTTGAACCTCATTAGGTTCTTCTCTGCCCTGTTGTTACAGGAGTTATGAAAAATCATGCACACCTCTTTTAAAAAGTTCTCTATTAGTGAGGATGGAAAAAAGCATGCATTGACAAGTGATTCTCTTCTGCATTCACTACAGCAGTTTCTGCCAGGTATTTGGGGTGGTGGTGGTGATGTTTATCCCTCAAAAGCAAGGAGGAGGGTTTATTCATCATGTTTGTCTTACCAGAAAGCCAGCAGCTGTTGAATGACTTTGCCCTTGTCCACATGAACAGTATTCTGACAGCATCCTTTCCCATTCCTAACAGCCATCCAATGTTAGTTCCGTCAGTGTACTTCTGCTATTGCACGCTTACTTCCAAACAGCTGAGGCAGCCTTCTGAACTCAAAAAATCCCAGAGTTTTAATATGTGGGGGGAAGATACAAGGTTTATAACTCCTATAAGAGGAAATCTTTATGAGCTTCTTCCATTCCAGCATTCTGTCTACCAACTATCCAGAAACTTTTGTTTTCTAATAATCAGCAAACTAATCTGTAATTAGTCTTCAGTTGAGCTAGCACAGTCTTGGAAATCTGCAAGTGCCTGTAAAGTGCTGTGCAGCTCAGCATATTTTATAAAGTTGTTTGGAGGCTGCAATAAAGTATATCTGACAGCATTCTTGTATAAATCATTCCTGCACAACAGAGCTCCAACACCAAAAGCTTTGATCTGACCTGGCAACAGTTCATTCCTAGAAGCTTGTAAATAAAAATAAAACCCCCAATTTGCTCCTTTTTTAATACCCATTAAATTTTATTTTAATGTTAAAATGGCGTTCAGTAAAGGACAGCAATCTCCTGTGAATAAATCACCATGCATACACAACACAGCCTCTCTGAAGGTAGAAACCCTTGGCAAAAGCAAGACTAGCAAATTGCAGTGTTCAACACCATGGTGTAAGGAAAAAGAGCTTGGCCAATGACAAGCAATCAGATTCCCCAACTTATGAAAAGTGCCACAGTACAACTTAGTCAGCGATTTGGTGATTAGTTATACGTTGGGGAAGACCTTCTGCTATATAGCTTCTCTGGGCTCCTTCAGTGACACAGAGAGGCCATAAAGCTGGTAAAATTGACTACCAAGGAGGGAAGCTGAAGGCAAGAAAAAGTGCCATTTTGAACTTGTTCATAAAGGAATCCCGTCACGTAATATTTGATCATTAAATGTACTGTTGTGATCAAGAGGATCCAAAAGCCACTGGAGTGGCCAGAGGTCAACAAAGGGAACAGGATATTTTAAGTGCAGGTAAAATGTCAAAAGACATTCATACCAATAGCATTGTAGGGTACTGTGTTATTTTCTTCTCAATACTTCCTCCATTTATTTATTCAAAGTTTTTTAAACTGCCATCCTTGAAAATTCAAACTGGGGTTAAAAACCACATGTTGTTCCTTCTGCCTCACTGAAGGACAGAAAGACCCAGGAGTAAGACTTAATACTTAATAACATTGCTCTGTAAGCCATATATAAACCAGTTCTATCTTGGACTGATACATTGCTTCTGTAGGGTTAGCAAGAATAAAAAGTGGTAATACATGCTTTTGTCTTTAAAAAGACCCATAGTTACAGTTTTGAGGAAGGAATTCTTATGTAAAAAAGTGCCATTGTTTTAATTGTATTATATTTAATTTTCTACAATAAATGCTGTGGAAAACAGGCCTGGGAAAGGAAGGGAAGAAATTTTACATGGAAAGAGGTGAGATAAAATACCTTACAGTTTACTTAAAGTTACCAAACTGACCTACTATTTCATGTGCACTGGGTTTTATTAGTCTCTGGAACAGACTCCCGAGGGAAACCGTGAAAGTCCCATTTCTTCATCTTTAAATACTCTTTTGGAGAAAGCACTTGGGATTATACTCTTGTTCTGCCAAAGTAGCTAAATAGGCCTATTCAAACATAAAGATTTTTTTGGTATTGATTTTCATGCATATTTAAATGGATGAATTTGCAGCCTTAAAATAAAGTAAGGAGCAAATTCTAGAGGTTGCTAAATGCTATTATCAGTATTTCTTTGACAGGTGGACTTGGTGTTACTCCTTCCTGGTAATTCGATTTCTCCCTGCAGTCTGATTGTCATCCAGTATTCTTTAATGGAAAGTAGCAGACTATTGGAACCAACAACAGGCTGTTTTTAAACTGTTCGTCCTAAACGAGCTGTTCTAAATCTGCTGGGTGACTTCGAACCCAAGACCAGCAACCATATTCTCACCTTCACTGACAGCAGCAAGTGCTGCCTATTTGAAGTAGACAGAGTTTCATTCAGGGATGAAATTCGTACAGTTTAAGGTCAAAAGAAATGGTAAGGTGGTCTCCTATTTATCACCCTTTTTTTCCTATACAAGGCCTAATAAATTGATTTACTTTTTAAAAAAATCAACCTAGCCTGAAATGTGCTCAGAAAATTAGTGATTCTTTTCCTTTTCCATGAAAACAAAGTAATCTAACGAGCATCAAATAAAACAGCTTTGAATAGTTACAACCTGGTATCAGACTGGGCTCATAGAGGAGTTAGCCAAAGGCCAATTACAAGCTGATCTAGCTAAAGCCAGTGTATTCTGGACCTAGGACAATCTGGATTTAGGCCAAGACCTAGGATGGAAAGAGCTTTACTGGATGATGAATTATCTCCTGCTGTCAGCAGACAGTAGCAAGACATACGTTCTCATCCTCCTGGAATTACACACCATGAGATAAGATAACAAGTGCCACTTAAAGGTAGCATGAATCCTGAGAAATATATTCTCAATTGCTTGTGGTGCTGTGCCTGCTTATTTTCTAACATTTTTGTGAACATGATATGGACTATATATTGCAAATTTCATCCCTCTGCATCCCATGTAATCAAAACAGCTCTCTACACATAAAGAGTGCACCCCAATATAGTAGTTGGCTTTTAAGAAAAGACATTGTTCAATATTCATATTGTTTTAATGCCTAGGAACCATGCTGAGGATGATCAGTTCTCCTGTGCCAAGTGCTTTGCAAATACAGAACAAAAGAGTATCTTTCAGAGAGCTAATAAAGTGAGAACAACACTAGAGACACAAGATGCACACAGACATATAGGAGAGTGCAAGGAAAGAAAGAAGTTGAAGCCAGCCAAGGTGACAAAAACCTAGCTCTGCAACTAGCTGTATACCAAAGTGGAAGGACTGCAGGCTTAAAGCCAACTTATTCATTCAGCTAATAGAAGAGGCTTTTCATATCAGACATGTTATCAACATTATCGTCGAGAATTTGTTAACCGGGTTCAGGACATCCATTCCAGCTTTTAAATATGGGTGAAAACATCCAGAATTCACTTAGAAAGAGCATTGACAAAAAGCAGCATTGTATGGAAAGATGTCAAAAACTTTTGCATCTCAGAATTTTCTCTACATTGAACAAGAGTTTGATCTGGGTAAGCGACTCGGTAAAAGTTCAGCCAGCTGATGGCTCTGAAAATTTTACATCATCCATGTGTCTGAAAAGGTTGCAGCAAAAGTCACGGACAACTACGCTTTATAAAACAAATCTAAACACAAGAACAAGGGCAATTAGTTTTAAAAGTTAAGGATGTGCTAGCAGTGCAATAGAAGTTAATCAGAATTAATGTTTGCATATGTTTTTACAGGCTTCACATTAATCAAGTGTAAAGCAAACAGAAAGTGGTATATATGGCCGAATTTATCCTTCTCTGGAAAGGTTTTCCCACAGGGGCTCACATATTTGAAGAAGGAACTCTACATCTTCAAATGTTTCAGTAATCTGTAATACGTGTGATGGTGAAGGTGAAAGCTGTATACAGTGGTATGCTCAAGAGCAGGACTGTTAGGCAGGAGGTAGTAGGATATGTTGTGCAAGATTTTAAAAGTAACCTTATTGTCCTAAGCTGAGGTGCTTTCTTCGTACCCTTAGGAAAATGATAAAGGCATTTTTCAGTGTGATAAAAGAATGTTTTCTTTATACACTGAAACACATACAAGTCTCACTGCTAGGCTGGTACAAATGGAATACAACCTGTAGGGTCCCACAAACTCCCACTCATTTCTCTGAGAGTTTGAAGCTCTGAGCACCCAGTGCTCAGCGTGTTACAGATGTAGGTTCTCAGTGCAGTGACAACCGACAAGGTTATTCATAAGGATAAGGTAGAACACGCACATAAACATTTATAGAATTACGTTTTTGGCCTCTGTCTTAGAGCATATGCTCTCAATTAGGTACTTGCAGTTTTAAATATTGCCCTCGGAGAAGCTCCTTGTACCACTGTTTAAAATGCAGTTCATCAACTTACCATTCCCTAGCTGGCTTCATTGATGCTTTGTTAGCTCTATTTTCTCTTAGACAAGAATGCATAGCCTTGTATCAAGAGGCTGTGTCAAAAGAAGGGAATAAATGCCCTTTGAAGTGGTAAACCTTAACCTTTTAACGCTGTTAAAACAATTTCTATGGACATTATTGACTTTCATGCGTTGAACAAACAGATGAAATAAAATGAAAGTAGAAAGTTAATAAATACATATTTCTTAAGTCATTTCAGACGCATACACATACTTTACAAAATAAAACAGGACAGTCTTTTCACCACATGTTTAGACAATGGCTAATATTCCAGGATTCTAGCTCATAACTAGAGTTTCTTGGTGCTTAGTTAACTTAACATTAAATTTAATTCCTCTCCTCACCTAAGCAACTTATCCATAAACCTTAATATGTACTTTTGAGCTTCCACAATCTCATGTCTATGGACACGAGTGCATGTTCTGTAGTGCAGAACATCTTACTCCAGAGTAACTCAGCAGGTGACTGGAGCTGCCACCTCCCTGGCAGGAAGGTGCCAATTTGACCCGATATGAGGCTGTTTGCTCCAGGGAGCTGTGGGAAGGTGCTAAATTGGCCAGAGAGGAAGAATTGCAGTTCCTTTTACTGGCAGTAACAGATCCACTGCCATGTGAAGACTGCAAGGTCTGCTTTTCCATACCCATATACATATACACCACGAGGGCCAAGAAGAGCCTTAAACTGGCCTTTCTAGGAGTAACTCAGTATTGAAAGAGAAGAAAATTATGGTTTCTGCTTTGAAATCTTGCAAAATATCTCATAATCCATTCACTTAGACTGTAGATGGCTTTCTAAACCCTCAGTACTGAAGTATTAAGTCCTACAGTACTAAAGCAACGTAAAGCCCTAAAATTATATACAGACGCATGAAGTCCCTCACCAAAGCCCATACCTTCCTCTGAAACAGGGCACTTTGATATTAAATTTATAACTCCTGACCTATTTAGTTGCTTTATAAAGAAAGAATTTGTGTCCTCAGAAAAGGTAAAGTTATAACTCATGCCAGTTCTTCCAGTGGCCTTCTTCAACTTCAAGCTCTGTTCTAGTCTTTTTCATTTTCAGTTCTACCAGCTAGCTCTCATCCAGACCTCAGTCTCTGTCAAACCCTGGAGCAGCAAAGACAGAGAATATTTACGCATGGTTGAGATGCAGATAACAATGCTTGAATTTGTGTATGTCAAAAGTATTCTATTCAGAAAAAAAAAGGTACAGTTGAAATGAAGAAAGGCAGATACAGAGAGAAAGAGAAACAATGTCATGAATATGATTCCTCACAGACAGATTTATTTTTTCACTCCCATGAAAGACATGATTCCTAACACCAATGACCTTGCACAATTTTTTTTTTATGACTAACAGGGGCATAGGGAATAAAAATGGGAGTCCTATTATAAAATTATTTAACAAATCATCCTGTGTGATATTTCTGCAATTCCTTGTTCTACTGAACAAAGAGTGCTAAATCATTGTAATGGTCTTTGCAATGTGTGAAAATAAACAAGCAAGAATTATTCAATAATTCGTTTAAATGGTATTCGATAAACACAGAGGAAGAACGTATGTTAAAAGTGTCTTTGTGTTTATGCAGCAAAGATGTAGCCTTATGACTGGCTTGTAGTTTGGGAAATTCACACTGCTAATGTCAAAAAAGCGTTTTCCCTGGAGCAGTTTTGCCATTCAGACAGTAGCATATACTCTAGTACACTGCATTTGAAAGCAAATGTAGTAGATCCATACAAATAGAAGCAAGGGCAATCAGGGATAATTTAGAAGAGTCATCAAAGCTCATTTATGTAGTTTATTGGGACCTCTCTATTCAAGATAGGTGGGTGATGCATATTCACCAGGTACAGAAAACCAATAGGTTAAAACCAACAGTTTAAATCATTCAGGGGCTAACAGTGTTCTCTGATGCTGTAAATAGCTACAAAAAGGCATGCAATTTCCTCTGTTGTTTTTTTTTTTTTTTTTTTTTTTTGTTTTTTTTTGGGTTTTTTTTTTTTTTTAAATCAAGCACAGGAAGTAAGTTTTATGACTTTGCAGAAATGTTTCAGCTAATGGTATCTCATAGGGAAGATTCTTCTAACTTTATCATCTAAATACAAAGATACCATTGCAAAGCGTCATTAGCATTCTTGCTAAATTTGAAAAAAAAAAAACCAAAGAAGCCACAACCGAACAGCAGAGTAAATTAGAACCTGGCTGCTCTGCAGGGGAAAACCAAAGTGTACAATTGCCTTTGTGCACTCCATTTCCACTACAATCAAATGCGAAGTTACCATTCTCAGTTTTACCATTAGAATATTCAGCAGTGGCTAGATGGGAAAAATTAACTAGGCAATGAAAGAAAATAAAACTTTAACGGCATGCTATTTGAGAAAAGCATATTAAAAACAGAAATAAAGATAGCTAGCAATGGAAGAGCATGGGGAAGCTGCAGAATTGATCCTTGGTAATATAACTGTCCAGTACACCTCAATTTTTTTCTGTTAGCACAGCTATATGTGCACACATTTTAGAAGTGCTTTTTCACATTGAAAAATTATGAATTAGTACAAATTATGTGAGGAAGTCTTCCAAAGTATTCATTGCCCAGGAGGGTTGCTAATAGTTAATGAAAAAAATTAAAATTTACTTGATACTAAAACCTAAACTGGAAAATAAATGTGCAATAAATGGGAACCATCATACTGAACATTTATTAGCTTGTAAACTTACTAGATCAAAATGTCTTATTAATATATCTCATGCTGCTAGCAGAACATATTTGAATTTATATTTAGCTTTTCATAGATTATTTAGGGCTTTGAACAACAGGAGTAGATTTGAAAGAATGTAGGTAAAAGAGAAATTGTTATCTAATAAATATAGGAATAATGGAAGAACGACTTAGAAAGAATGTCTAACATAAAAAAAATACAGGTATGCCATAGTACCTGGGTAGAAAAAAGGTTCTAGGCTCCCCCCAAAAAAAGAGTTTATTAGTTATTCAGATGCTTAATTCGATATAACCCTTGTCTACCAACTCCTGCAGCAGCACCAGCATGTGGAAAGTGCTGGGAGCCAGACATGCTTTATGGCAAGAAATGGAGAGATGGAATTTTCTGGCAAACTGAAGTTATTTACATGCCAACATAAATGCACATTCACTCTCTTTGTCTGCTCATAATAAAGAATGTTACCTGCACCACAAAAAAAAAAAAAAAAAGGAAGATTGACCTCTTTTCACATTATTCTTGGTTTTCCGAGCATACAATTCCTTCACCTTATTTCTTTGACGTACACAACCTTATGGTATTCTGCGTACCACCTTTCTGTCTACAAGGCATCATTTCATGATGTAAATGTAACAGGGATATATTCATACTGAGCTAGCCTTATTCCTGGAGAAGTGACCACCACCACTGTGTTTTGGGAGAGAGCATGGACAGAGAGAGTTCTGAAAAAAATTATTCTTCCCAGATGAAAAAATGTCTGACCTCTTCTGCATCCATGCAAGAGAAGATATTGGAGGCAGTAAAAATGTGGACATTTATTGAAAAGGAAACATGCCAGTAAGGTCACAGGTGGGATAGCTGTGATATGTCAGCTCTAAAGTCCTTAGGTGGCAGTGGCAAAGGGAATTGCCTTCTGTTGTGAACATTTTTATGTTAAGTCTATTTTCTAGGTCTTCACATAGGAGTTAAGCGAATCAAAATACTTGGGGCAAATCCAAGTTAAGCACTTAAGTGCAATGCAAGCTTCAGAGATAACCTTACACTGGTCATGTCACTAATAAATATATATGGCTTTCTACTGAGTTTCTAGATCCTGGTATTCAGATACAGGATTAAAGCCATCTTTGACTAGAAATTGTAAGAGTAATGGGAGAAGGGCATGTTAGATGATATCCTATATAATTATTATTATGACCAACAGCATTTTGCCATTGGTCATTATGGGAAGAAAAGTAAAATGAAGAAATCGGTCCTTATTCAACATTGATCTCGTGGGTGTTAACTTTACATTATTTGCTGCGAGCTGTCTTTCTTTTTCTATTTCATTTGTTTTGCTCAGTGATAATGCATTTCTTTGTTGCTGTATTATTCTAACTACTTCATATGAAATCTGTTATGGTTGAGTTAGCCTGTAATGCTCTCACCCAAGTTCAGGTTGTTGGTTCCTTTTGCTTCAGTAGAAGCTGACTTGTCCTACCATAGACTGATAGCAAAATATATAAATTCTGTCTGATTTGCACATTTTTTGGCCACCTTCTAGCTACAAATAGATTTTAAAATGAAATTATTTACTCATAAGTATTAATTCATAAACAGTATGTGAAATTCTTCATTATGTTTCTATATATTAGAACTGTAATATTAATTTTACTGCAGTATCATGGGATTTTCCAGGAGCTGACCTTTACAATATAAGCCGAGTAGGCCAGTTGGAGTATTCTGCTGCTCTTCTGAGAGGAGTGAAATTAGAAAACATCTTGTTATAACTTTCTGAAAAAGATGGAAGGCGGAAGAATTAGTGTTTGAAGTGCTCCCAGTTAATCTCTGTGGACAAGAGATTTCCACACAATTAAGTTACACATGCAGTTTTAAAAATCTAATCTCAGTTCCTCTCTGAAAGCTTGTATTTTCTCTGTCAGTTCTTTGCTTGGAAGAAGTCCATCGCAAACATTGAGGATGAAGCCCCAGGATGTTTCTGAGCTCAATAATACTTATTGTAATTTTTAGGTTTCCAGCCATTTTAAACACAAAACTGCTTCTGTGGGCACTTGTGGTTTCTCATGGATCAGGGAGACAAATTCTAGATTTTAAACCTTTGTCTGTACCACTACATGATCAACATCTGGGAATTTCCATAGAGACAATTTTGACTATATGGACACAGAACTGATGCATTCATTTTTGCTTTCCAGAAATACTCAGAGGAGAAAACAGTTTGACTTAAGACTTTTTATAATAATGCACATAAAAAGATTTCTTTTTTTCAACATTTTTAATTGTTTGTAGTTAGCTGCAACAAAATAAAACAACACAGGAATGCACACAAGCATGAAACTAATCACTACAAAATTTCCATTTTAAAGGTCAACCCATTTGTTTTACTTCACTTACCATTTCATAAATGGAGAAGGAATTTAATAAATAGAGAAAGAATAATGGAATTAGAACAGAAGAAATCAGAGTAAAAGTCCATATGTCTGAAATAGTTTTTGGCATACTGGTTTATATCTATACTAAGAATACTTCCATTCTAAAATACATTAGTTTAAAGAAGGCAGCATGATTGCAAATAAAATTAATCTAAAAAAAATAAGCTTTCACAAAACAACAGTAAAAGGTAGTCTAAGTGATTTTTTTCTTTTTAATGATTTATAAATAGGGCAGAGAAATTTTATTTCAAACTTATAGACTGATTTGGTAATTTCATTTAACTTTCAGTAATCAATTTTCACTAAAACCAAGAAGAATTTCTGTCCAAAAGTTCTATCTAGTTTTCTATCCAAATAGAAAGATGTGAAACACTTCTTGGTAAAATTTTTATCAAAACCACTGATGAATCATTCCTCTGAAGAATCAGAATTCAACTAGTGTGCTATATTTATCGGAAAGGAAATTGAATTTTCTTTTAAGGAGGCCTTTTTTCAATTCACATTTCACCTTTTTGCTACCTATCCGTGTATTTTATTATTTTGTTTAGGTGATTCAACTCACTAGCAATGAGGATGACAGTTTTCACTGATTTTCAGGCCAGTTGAGAGAATTTAGTTCATCTCCAAATTCCAGATTCACTAAGTTCCATGATTTGTGTTCATTAATTAATGCTTGAAGCTGAAGTTAAGTACCTGCCAGGAAAGCTCCTCATATTGATTTTGGAACTACTGTTTGTACAGTGTCCATCACAGGCCTTGGTTACAAGTCCCAGTAAATAACACCCATCCCATTCAAATTGGCACATTAGTTCAGTGTCAGCATTGTGGCACAAATTTATATATCTTTATGTTTAAGTTCACTTCCAGGTATTTGGTATTATTACTCTTTGTTTTCTAGACAGAATTATCCTGTATCTGATTTGTGGCACTTACAGATTGATAAAATTAATGGAATCATTGAATGGTCCATGTCCTTCTTATGTTGGTGGCTCCAGAGCTGGACGCAGTACTCCAGGTGGGGTCTCACAAGAGTGGAGTAGAGGAGCAGAATCACCTCCCTCCACCTGCTGGCCATGCTTCTTTTGATGCAACCCAGGATGCGATTGGCCTTCTGGGCTGTGAGCGCACATTACCAGCTCATGTTGACCTTCTCATCAACCAACACCCCCAAATCCTTCTCCTCAGGGCTGCTCTCAATCCATTCTCTGCCCAGCCTCTATTTGTGCTTGGGATTGCCATAACCCATGTGCAGGACCTTGCACTTGGCCTGGTTGAACTTCATGAGGTTGGCATGGGCCCACTTCTCAAGCCTGTCCAGGTCCCTCTGAATGGCATCCCTCCCCTCCAGCGTGTTGACCACGCCACACAGCTTGGTCTCATTGGCAAACTTGCTGAGGGTGCACTCAATCCCACTGTCCATGTTGCCTACAAAGATGTTAAGTAGTACCGGTCCCAGTACTGACCCCTGAGGAACACCACTCGTCATTGGTTTCCACTTGGACATCGAGCCATTGACTGTAACTCTTTGACTGCATCCATCCAGCCATGACTCCTTAATCTTCTGTTTGATAGGCTAAATTGGTTGAGATCCTTAAACCTCTATCTGTAACATATAATTTCCAACTCTTCAATGATGCCTTGACTCTTTTCCATACCCAGTTTAGTTTCTCAAGATCCTTCTTGAAATACAGACACCCAAATTACAAAACATATTTCAGTAATGTTCACTTCAGTAGCATAATAGTTACACCCTGAAGGACATTATCCTGCTTCTCATTGGAATGGCTGTTAGCTATCACCATGATCATAATACCTTATTTAGAGTAATTGCTCCCTGGGATAGAATCTCGTGTCATAAACGATTGTCTGCACCTTGGCTGTAGATGTAAAACCAGGTATCTTGCGTCTGTCCCCTATTGAAGCACATAGTGGTTTACCAGATCTATAAACCAAGTTACCTGTATTGCTTTGTATTGGTGATCTGTCCTTATCATGATATCCCACTCCTTGATTAATGTCAGAAACATTAAATTGAATAGTTCAAAAGTTGATATGGAGAGTTAATACCATAAGTGATTCAGTTCACTTTTTTCAACTTGTTTTTAAATTCTTAGTTGCAAGCAAACTGCTTATTGAGAAGTAAAAAGCTTTCCCACCCTTTCTAGTTTCACAGCTACTCAATTTGACTGTGAACTGGAAAAATTAGACTTAAATTGGTCCAGTGTATATTGTGGAATTTGCCTTTTGATTTCAAGTTTCTTTTCCTACTTGATGGTATTGTTCCATACATCACTTGGAGATTAATTATATATTTAACTATTAACACCTGTTAAATCTTAGAGAGTTTCTATTTTAAAAGGCAAGTATAAATACCATGCCACTGTTCAAAAGTAGCAGTAATACATAATCTCTTTCTATTTTAAAAAATCATATTATTGCAAACACACATGTGATTAGATTACTCACTTTTAAAAGATTAATCAAAGCTACTTGTGTATTTAAAGCTAAGTATATACTTAATTACTCACTGGTTTCCCTTTTAAAATATCGCATAGTTCTGACTGTTTCTGCTTCTACCCTAAGAATCTTATTCACACGTAGCACTGGCTGGTAGCCGTGAGATATGCCCAGGTTTGAGAGCCCCCTGCAGAAACATTCACGTACCCTTTGAGCACTCCTTTCTCAGAACTGCAGATCCTCTTTCGCTAACTCCTGCTGCCTCTGATACCAGTTGGTGCTGCTGGCTGTGGTGAAAGCAGCGGTAGGAGCAACTGCAGCAACAGGGGCAAGGCTGCCTGCCTTAAATCTGTACCTTGACTTCAATGCTTATTTTTCATCCTTACTATGGGGGTGGATATATATTTGGCTTGTATGCCTGAATTGTTTGTGTGTGTCTTTGCATAGAGACCTGTTTCTGAATTCTAGCTACAGGGAAAACAGTGAAAAGTAGAGGGAACTAATTTAAAATACTGGAATTAATATATTTTCCAGATAAAAATTTGAGATGTTTTCTGATGAGAACCCACATGAATGTGTTAAAAGCCACATTTCTGTGGAAAGTATGCTGCGCAGTCCATTTCTTAAAATGGCTTAACAAAACCAGCAGCTGACATAGACCAGTATTACTTCTGGAGCAGGGCAGGTGAGTTCTAGTGATGGGCAATAGTTTCGATGAGCTTCCTTTAGGCATCACAAGGAATCCAACTGCCAATGGTCCTTCAAACTCAGTGAAGTTTTCCTTCCTGTTTTCAATTTTATATATAACAAATCTCAGAACAGTTTGAATCTCTAATGCTTAAGATTAGGAGTTCTGCAGCTGGGATTTTTGTTCTGCCCATTACAGTTTTAAGCTAGATTGTGAAAATATCACTTTACTTACAATTTCAGACATTTTAGCCCATTCATGCTGGACTCATTTACATGACCTGAGCACAAGCTGCTAGGATTTCTCCCAGACTGTTCCACTGTTTTTCAAAAGGAACCTGAAATCTAGAATCTCTTTTGGGATTTCTTCTGTCGGGAACAAAACATTGGGACATCAGTGCTAATTATAGAATCATAGAATGGTTGGAGTTGGAGGGGACCTTAAAGATCATTTAGTTCGAACCCCCCTGCCATGGGCAGGGACACCTCCCACTAGACCAGGTTGCTCAAAGCCTCATCCAGCCTGGCCTTGAACATTTCCAGGGATGGGGCATCCACAACTTCTCTGGCCAACCTGTTCCAGTGCCTCACCACCCTCAGAGTACAGAATTTCTTCCTAATAGCTAATCTAAACCTACCCCCTTGCAGTTTAAAACCATTACCCCTCATCCAATTGCTACACACCCTCATAAGGAGTCCCTTCCCATCTTTCCTGTAGGCCCCCTTTAAGTACTGGAAGGCTGCTGTAAGATCTCCCCAGAGCCTTCTCTTCTCCAGGCTGCACAATCCCAACTCTCTCAGCCTGTCTTCATAGGAGAGGTGCTCTAACCCTCTGATCATCTTTGTGGCCCTCCTCTGGACTTGCTCCAACAGGTCCACGTCTTTCTTCTGTTGGTGGCTCCAGAGCTGGAGGCAGTACTCCAGGTGGGGTCTCACAAGAGTGGAGTAGAGGAGCAGAATCCCCTCCCTCCACCTGCTGGCCATGCTTCTTTTGATGCAACCCAGGATGCGATTGGCCTTCTGGGCTGTGAGTGCACATTGCCAGCTCATGTTGATCTTGTCATCAACCAACACCCCCAAATCCTTCTCCTAAGGGCTGCTCTCAATCCATTCTCTGCCCAGCCTCTATTTGTGCTTGGGATTGCC
>VYXH01000463.1:299948-346372 GCA_013397275.1 Burhinus bistriatus | reverse complement strand
TTTTGTCACTGACACACCTATAGAAGCTTTTCTTGTTGCCCTTGATGTTCCTGGCCAGATTTAACTCTATCTGGGCTTTAGCTTTCCTAACCTGATCCCTGGCTGTCCGGACAATTTCTCTGTATTTCTCCCAGGCTACCTGTCCTTGCTTCCACCCTCTATAGGCTTCCTTTTTCTGTTTGAGATTGTCTGGGAATGTCTTGTTCATCCATGCAGTCCTCCTGGTGTTTTTGCCTGACTTTATCTTCATTGGAATGCATCGCTCTTGAGCCTGGAGGAAGTGGTCCTTGAATATTAGCCAGCTTTCTTCGGCTCTTCTTCCCTCCTGGGCTTTATCCCATGGTACTCTACCAAACAGATCCCTGAAGAGGCCAAAGTCTGCTCTCCTGAAGTCCAGGGTCACAAGCTTACTATGCACTCTCCCCGCTGCCCTAAGGATCTTGAACTCCACCATCTCATTGTCACTGCAGCCAAGGCTGCCCTTGAGCTTCACATTCCACACCAGCCCCTCCTTGTTGGTGAGAACAAGGTCCAGCATAGCACCTCTCCTCATTGGCTCCTCTAATCACTTGGAAAAGGAAGTTATCATCAATGCAGTCCAGGAACCTCCTGGATTGCTTATGGCCTCCTGTGTTGTCCCTCCAAAAGATATCAGGGTGGTTGAAGTCTCCCATGAGGACCAGGGCTTGTGAACGTGAGGCTGCTCCTATCTATTTATAGAGGGTCTCATTCACTCTGTCTGCCTGGCCAGGGTGGCCTGTAGCAGACCCCCATGAAATCCCATGAACATGGATAGGAACTGCTATTATTTGACAATAATCTTATTTTTTTATACGTGACCAATTCCTTCAGATTACATGAGCAGAGGTAATAGGGTATTTTCTTCTTTGTATGCCAATAATGTCAGGTATTTAACACTTAAATATTAAACCATGCAGCAGACTCAAATTTCAGTCAAGTGCTTTACCCAAATTGCTATGGCTGTTATCTTAAAGTGCGTCTGCTGAACATTGTAAATAGCAAGCATTTTTTCTTGGGCTACAACTCCTTTTCTGGTTTGAAGACTTTTCTAATGGTAAAATTAGCTATAATGTGAGCTTTTGCTCAAGAGTGAAATTAAAGACATTATTGAATTTTCTGAAGCAAAATATCTACAAAAAAGGTGAGTACTATCTTGGCCTTTTGTTAGAGATGAAAGATGTAACTAGCAATGTGCATCCTTTCTATTTTACAGCAAAGGAAATGTGCTTAAATTCATCTTCAATTTTCTTCGTATTATCTGAGACACTTCTGATAAATGTTCGGGTCAGGAAAATAATTAGAGTTCATCTGTAAAATAGCTTTGAGGCTTGGAATGGACATCCCTTAATCTCTGCAGTGATCTATTCCTCTTCCTTATTCCTAGTAATACTTGTCATTCACAAGCCAAATCATTCTTTCTTCTTCTTAAATGTGATATTGCAGAGTTCTGGCTAAGATTAGATGCTCTGAAGCAGATTAGTGGAAACTCTCACTGTACAAAGTTAAGTTGTGCTGTATTTGATTCAGAAATTAATCTTAGAAGCAGGACCTGAGAATTGAAACCCTTTGAGTTACAGGTACATTCAAAGGAAAGTGATGTATTGAAAGGTAAAAAAATTAGGCAAAGCAAATATGAAAAATGGAAATCTGTGAACACGTTTGTCTTGGGAGGTGTACATTAGGAAGGGTAGGATGAAATTCACTGTACTAAGCTTAATCAGCTAATTTTAAAAAAGATAAATTTGTTAGCAGATCTTAAATTATTGGTAATATATAAAAATTCAAAATAATGAGACATATTAAAGATGTGATATTATGGTCAACTTTGCAATACCTTTTAAAATACATTTTAAATGTGGGTTTTTTTAATACGGAATACAACAAAAATGTCCTTTCTGTAGAGTCTAAGTCATAGCACCATAAAAGAGCAAGAGTATCTTCCCTGTAGGGTAAATCCTGTAGTCATTAGCATGTCTAGTGACTCATGCAGTGTATTTTCTAAACAGGAAAAAAGCTGGGAAGCTAGGGCAAAGACAGAAATACTACCACTTGAAGCTCTATTGCTTCCATTAATTTCCCTGCACACTTCTGGTTGTTCACTGCATCTCAGGCAAAACATTTCACAAAAACCCGCTTCTCTTTCATCCCAATTTAGGAAAGCCCTGGCTAGGTGGTAATTCTGGAAAACTTTTGGAAGCTGGAAGCCCTGCAAAGCGTGGTGTAGCTCATCAACTGCAAAAATCCTCAACCCATGTGGCTGCCCTAGATAAGGGCAGCTTGTGATAAAGTGTTGTGTAAGGATGACAGGACGCATCTTCCTGGTGCTTTATAACACAAACTTCAGAAGAGAATCCCATATTAGCAGAAGCTGAAAACCCCTGAAACAGAGTTTCATGACATTGCTCACTTACATGAGCAATGGATGAGAGGCAAGTCAAAGGAGATGACAGAACTGATGATTTGTGCATTCTTCTATGTAGAAGGAAAGGAATTCCAGTGATGTGACGGAAAGGTGCAAAAGCTAAGGGTATCCAGAGTGGGTTTAGGAGAGAGGTATTTGAAGTAACAACCGTTAATAATCTCTTGGAACTTAGGGCCATGTGTCAATAGGTGGAAACAGGAGTAGGTTTAGAAAAGGATACGTAGGTTAAATTATACAGTCTAGGTTGATGGGAAGAATTCAGGAGGCAACAAAAGGAGGACTGGAGGTAGAAGTGAAGAAGGTTCATAACCAACAGGAAATTGGGCTAAAAGCATTAACAGAGAAATTAGAGGCTTTGAAATAAGTATTTTCTCAGTATTACCTTTTCTACTTAAACTGTTCTTGTAAGAGGATGCTATGCAATAGTCAGTGAAGCCCTAGTCAGTGAAGCCCTCTGGGTTAAGACCTCCATTATGAAAGTGTTTTACACTTTAATCCAACAAACTAAGTCACCTGAGTATTTTACATGCCCTTCTTTTAAAGCTTACAAATATTTGGAAGATACTAACATCTGACTGAATAACCTGGAGAAAACGTAATATTGGTTTAAGTGTAGATAGGTTTTGGTAACATTTACCTGAATACAAAGGGTAGGTACAGACTGGTAGATTAGAAATATAAGCCCAGCTGGTCAAATCTGTCTTGTATCCTTGAAAGCCTAAAGACTCACCAACAATAGGTGAGTGGGGAATGCAGAAGAGAAGTAGTAGTCTCAGTCCATTCAAAATATTGATCTGCTGATTAACAAAAAAGAGAATTTTAGTTGGAAAAAAAGGACAAAAAAATCAATTTATATTTTGTTAAGTACATGTGGATAACTGACAATAGCATCTACGAAGCCTTCAAAAAATAGAAATAGTAAGAACATTTCATAGTTGCAAAGTATAATAAAGAACCTCCAGACTAGCAAAGGCAAGGGCAAGAAGACCTTCAATTGGACATATGGAAGCAAAGGTGTTAACATGCTTAATTAGTTCATTTCAGCAGATTTCATTCTGAGTCATTCTAATTAAGACAGTGAAAAGGGAAGCTGAAGATGAGTTTCTTGTAAATGTTGCTACTTCAGGAAAACTATTTCTTTTAAAAATATGCATAAGGAAACAGTTTGATTTCTTTAGTTTTTTTTGTTAAAAAACATTCTTCCTAAGCTAATGTTGTTGTATATTGAATTTTATCTAGTTACATTAAATTGTGGAACAGTATTTGTGTCCTGTAAGTATAAAAATCTATGTAAATATGTTAGCTACCTTAGTGAAACCTAGAAATAGCACTGCTATTTTAAATAAAAAGCTCCCTAAGGTATCCCACATGTAAGAATGGAACTATTATGGTGACTGTTGATATATCCTGCTTTCGGTTCACCATGAATGACCACAGTAGGTTGACTGTGCTCGGCAACATCAAAAAGTCCAACTCCAAAGTAAAGCTTAAAGTAGCCTCTAATTTTATGGTGCTAACCTGCTCTGAAAACATTAGAGAACTACAATATGGAAATTTCCAATATCTGAAAAACCAAAACAGCTTGATTGATACAGTGAAGCTAACATGCACGTGAAAAATTAGGAAATATCTGATATTAGATATTGACACAGATCAAGAATTAATGCAATATGACAAAACCTAGACAAAGGTACAAGATACCGTTCGGTAGTTTTCCAGACATAAAAGTGCCTTCACTTAGGCTCATGGTTATTTTAAGCATTTTTTAACAACAATAATTTTAGAAAAAGGTATTGCAAATGCCTTACTTCTGGACAGGAAGAAATACTACTTGATAGACAATTACTGTTTCTCTGACTTGGCCAAGCATTATCATTAGTTTGTCACCTGTACTTTTCTTCTAAAGTAGTTTTGTTTTGGCATTCTTGCTATTTTATTGTGGACAGGAATTCTGCAGAGTAACCTTGTTGCTGTTGCAGTCAGTTTTTGAACAAGAGTGATTTAATTTTATCCCCAGGTGTCTTTAATCATCTTTTTTTGTGTGTGTGTGTGGTTACTTTAGTCTTAGGCAGTGAAATAATGTATTTGATCTTTTGGAGAAGTCAGCCCTGTGACATATCTTACCTCTCTATCTTTGCATGACCCAAATCCTTCACAATACTCTGTTTTCATCAGGTGTGTTAAACTTTCTATTACAAGAAACTGGGATCTTCAACACACTTAATCATATTAACCTGAGAAATGGAAACAGACGGAAAACAAGTTCAATGCACATGAACTGTAGTTCTATCATCTTTGTTAGGAATTATGAATTAAATGTGGCAGCTTTATTCAACTCTTGTAGATAAGGACAAACTCAAATCTTTGTTGGCTTCTGCATCTTGAGAGGCTCTTCTATTAAAGACTACATACATTTGTGTGAGCTGTGGCAGAGAAACACTTCATATTCAGCAAAGCTTTTTCTAGAGGCAGCAGCTTTGTATTGCCACCCAGAAAATTTTGCACTTCTAGTCATTAACAGTAATCCTAAAGATGAATGCAAAACTAGTTGAAAGTGAATTGGAGCATTTTAATAACTCACAACTATTTTTCACGGAAGACAAGGTTTCTTCCAGAAATCCTCATGAGTAAAATATATCTCTAAGAAAATCATAGTTAGAAAGAACTCTTCTTCCTCATTTGCTTAGAGGGAATGATGTATGGAAAAAGGAAATTGTGCAGTTACTCTTCTCAGAAGTCTGTCAAAGCCACCAAGTATTGTTGAAACTTTACCTGTATCTGACACTTCAGAAGTGTCATTGCTTATTTAAAAAGTTAAATAAAAATAGATCAGTGACTGTGTGATGGTGTAGCTTTATCACTTACGAATGATGGTACGAGTGGTAGCTCTTCCCTTTTAAACATTAAAAAACATACTTTGGTGTTGTTCTTCATGGGGCAAATTTCCCTGTGTCTAAAATTTTAAAATTAAATTCCACAAAGCTATGAGAGAAGGTTGTCCTACCTAAAGAGTAAGCTTGACTCACGATGGGTGACAGAAATAAATGTAATGAAAGCAATTTCAGTACCTGCTAAGGTGTTAGGCTATAAGCTTAATTATGATAAGTGCTAATACACAGAGATAACAAAGGTATCTATTTTTATTGATTTTTCTTTCAAGTAGCAGGCTATCAGCTAGCGATCACTGTGGAACCTTTGCAGGGTATTAATCACAAGTAAGCTACTACTTCAGCCCTAAGACTGCTACAAGTCTTCTGTGCTATCTCTCCATAGGTGTAGTGGTGGATAGATCCACATCCTCTTCCATCTCATCAATCCACAGATCCACAAGAATGAAGAAAGCCCTGAGAGTGCTCTTTTGCACAGACAGGAAATCTCCAAATGTGGCAGGTGGTCGTGAGATACAGGATGAGGTCTTGAACTGGAGCAAAGCAGGAATACTGCTTTGCTTCACTCTACAGCTCCAAAGTACCTGGAGACTGACTTACAGAGAAATACATTGGGGTACATAATTATTTGTAATGTTTACATGGAATGATAGCTGTTCTCATAACAGTCCAAGTTCTTCACATTCAACGGTTACGTGATGTTTGCTCCTTCTATTTTCTAAGAAATATTTTTCTTAGTATTGCAATTGTAAAAGCCACCTGAAATACATGACTACAGTGTATTTGGGTGGCCTTGAAAAAACTCACTTCGAAGCAAAAAATTAAAACCACCATTTAAACTTTCATGTATGGGAGCTTGAATTTTCACTTGTGAATACCTGGATGTGGCCAGCACACATCACAGACCCAGGCTGGGCTTCTGAAAGGGTACAGCACAAACACCTTTGGTCAGTTGGCTTTACAGAATCACAGAATCACAGGGGTTGGAAGGGACCTCTGAAGATCATCTAGTCCAACCCCCCTGCCAGAGCAGGATCACCTAGAGCAAGTTGCATGGGACGGCATCCAGGCGGGTTTGGAATGTCTCCAGAGTCGGAGACTCCACCACCTCTCTGGGCAGCCTCTTCCAGTGCTCTGCCACCCTCAAAGGAAAGAAGTTCCTCCTCATGTTTAGATGGAACTTCCTACATTCAAGTTTGTGCCCATTACCTCTTGTCCTATCACTGGGCAACACTGAAAAAAGACTGGTCCCACCGTCCCAGCACCGTCCCTTTAAGTATTTATAAGCATTGATGAGATCCCCCCTCAGCCTTCTCTTCTCCAGACTAAAAAGACCCAAGTCCCTCAGCCTTTCCTCATAAGAAAGATGTTCCAGCCCCCTAATCATCTTGGTAGCCCTCTGCTGTACCCTCTCCAGCAGTCCCCTGTCCTTCTTGAACTGGGGAGCCCAGAACTGGACACAGTACTCCAGATGTGGCCTCACCAGGGCAGAGTAGAGGGGGAGGATAACCTCCCGTGACCTGCTTGCCACACTCCTCTTGATGCACCTCAGGATGCCATTGGCCTTCTTGGCCACAGGGGCACGTTGCTGGCTCATGGTCTGGAAAGACATTCTGTTTCATCCTGGTGGACAATATTTCAGCCTTAATTATCTTTGCCACTTCTCAGGGAGGGACAGAGGCCATCATTCTTTAGGAAACTATCTGCATCAATTCATCAGCCTATTGACCATTCCCACTTCCATCTCAAATGCAAGGTGTGCTTTTTCTGCCAAGATTTCTTGAACATTTTAGGATACATATGAAAAAGAGAAAAAAAAAAAAAAATCCCCTACTACAACACTCTTGTCCACACAGGTTCTTTTTTCCACTGGAAAGCGGATGAAAGAGACCATGCGACACGTGACATCTTACTGCATAGCTTAATGCGCTACTGGCAGCCGCTTGGATGCTACAGTGATAAGGGTGCAAAAGAGTCTATATAGGAGAGATTAGCCAGGGATTTGGGAGAAAGGAAGCCAAGTGGCAATCAAACTAGCTGAAGAAAATACAGGGAGCACAGAGAGGATTGTACAAGAAGCACCTGCTTGTCAAAATACTCAGAGTATATATTTATCTCCCTGTAACTATTTTCCATGACTCAGACAGCACTGGTAGCTGCAAATTCAAGTACTCTCAGAATCCTTGGATATCAGCTTGGCCCTGTGATCCAATAGCAGTAATTATCTGTCATTGTACAAGAGCACCTGAAAGCTGCTTTTGTATAGCTAGAACACTTTATGCTATAATAGAAAAGTGAAATTGTATCTACTACTTGAAATTGTTGGGTGAGATTTTTTTTATGACTACTTCTGAGATATAATAGTTCTTCCCCTCTTTCCCCCCACTCCTCTTTCTTCCTTTTAACTAGGAATCTTGATTGCAATCTGTAGGACATTGTCTTCGATGATACATAAACACTAAACAATAAAAAGAGCAAATTTATTGCCACCTGTAATACTGTGCAGAACTTTATTTTAATGAGATAAAGTCAAGTAATTACCCTTTGGCTTCTGTTTAGTTATATGAGAGAGTTAGTACTAAACGCTGCACCTTAAGAACACTGAGTTAGGATTTTCTCGTTTATAGCCTGAAATTTTTTTTTGAGTATTGTCTGTTATATTAAAGTCACAAAAGGATCACAAAAAATAAATAAACAGAGGCAAGATTTTTGAAAGAAAGAGAGAAATTTAGAGTACAACGATATATGAACAGCTGAGCCTTGATCTCAAATTTGATTAGCCTTACATCAGCTTGTAAGTAATGGTTAGTTCATATTTTACTGAAATTTTTGATCTAGCCATCTTTATTTGGGGGCTATTTTGGCTTTGGCTTATAGCAGACTAATTTTAATCCAGCTACAAAAGTACCCCATTGACTCTATTGACACTGAGCGTACATAAAAATCAGATGCATCTTATGTTGTGGGCTGCAATATGGGACCGCTTTTGCAAAAAGCAATTGGAGAACCAAGACATGCTATATCTACTGTAGTTTTAATATAAAATATGGATCTAGATACACATAAAAGTTTATGAAAGACAAACATTGTTGATTAATATTTAGCACAGAACTCTATTCAATTAAAAGTTCAAAAAATATTTGAAATCTCCCATGCAGATGCTACCATTCATAGATTTCTAATGAAATTTAGGAATCTAAGTCAGCAGACAATTCTAAGGTCTCACTAATCAGTGAAAGTGCCATAATTAATGCCTCGGTGTCTCTGCCTCCTAGAGTTGATATGAATGGAGGAGAAGATGTCAAAGCATCATAAACTTTTATAACAACAGATGCAAGACACTGTCAGAACCTCAGCTAACACCTCCCGCCCTAAAACAGAACCATAAACCGGAAATGCTAACTTACATGATGAACGTGGTCCTTGCTTTGGAAAAAAGAAACCTAATAATCCTCAAAGGCTCATAAAAAAAGAAATGAAGGGCCTTTATAAAGATGGAAGAGCCTTGAGTCATTTAGTTCATCCTCAATCCCTGAGAAAGGATCAGCCATCCCTAATTCCCTCATTACCTTCTCTCACAAACCTTCAGTGATGGACACCCTGCAGGCTTACTGGACAGTCTTTTTCACTGCCTCGCTTAACAAGTGAACAGTTTTCCTCACATTTAACATGGATCTTTCTTGCTGCAACTTAAAGCTCTTACATCTGGTGTCTACCCATTTTTGGACATGAATAATAGATTATTCCCTTTTCTTTGCAACAGCTTTTTCATATTGGAAGTCTGTCGTTACATCCCCCTCACTTTCTTCTTCCTTAAACAGCTGCAGCTCTTTCTCTTTTCTCATAAATAATGCCTTCTAGATGTCTAGACAAATGATTGTTGCTTTTCTTAGTGTGCTCCATTTGGTTTACATCTTCCTGAGGTGCTTCTTGAAACATCAAATGGGGTGAGGTCTCTCCAATGAGAAATATTACTGAAGAATTACTCCACTGGTCTGGCAAACGTATTCGAGTACAATGATCTTCTGTGCATCCACATGCCATTAAAAAATTAATTTGGCTTGTGATCCACAGTAATTCCTGGAGCCTCTCCTCACAGCAACTACCTACCCAGTTGTTTTGCATCCGTTCTTGTGAACCTGATTATTCCTACCTCTTTCGTTGAGGTAGGTTTTTTTAATGTAAAAGATTTTTGTTCAAACCATCTGCAAGTATAATTTCGAATTATAAAATGCACTCTAACTTCCTAGATTTAGGTTGTTGGTAAATTTAATGATTTTCATTTCATTCTGCTGAATTTGACTAGATGCTTCCTTCCAGTTTGGCAGTGAACCCAATGATACCTAGTCTTCAGGTACAGTTATCCAAACACTTCTTCACTGCAGATCATATTTCTTTACCTTCCATATAAGAACATCATAGGACACTTTGTTAAGAGCCTTACTAAAGTTAAGATATAGAACAGAACACAGGGTCTGTTACAGAAGGGAATCAGATTGGTTTGATCTGACTTGCTAATATGAATCCAGTTGGCTGCTATTCATCTTTTTCTTGTCTTCTAGATGCTTACATATATTTGATACTGTAATAATGCATCTAGTTGTTTTTTCATGGGATTGAAATTTAAGCACCTGACATAATTTACCAGATTCTCTACTAAAAAGGAAAAAAAAAAAAAGAAGTAAAGTTTCTTCTGTGTATATGTATGTATTTAATCTTTTGTACAATGCCTACTTTTCACGTTAATGGTTCTGAAAGTGCTCTGGGGTCTTCTAGGATAAAGTTCATCAGGTCTCACTCATGTGACAAGAACTGTCTTCCCATTTTACCCTTTAAAACATATTTTTTCTATGCTGTAGACTGAGTTCTGCCTGCCACGTTTTTGTGATAATCATACTTTGGAAGTGGTCCTTGTAGACAGATCACAAAGGTTTTAAAATCTGATATTGCATCTTTATGGAATGTATTTGTGTCCTGGTTTAACCCCAGCCAGCAACTAAGCACCACCTAGCTGCTTGCTCACTCTCCCTCGGTGGGGTGGGGGAGAGAATCAGAAGAGTAAAAGTGGGAAAACTTGTGGGTTGAGATAAAGACAGTTTAATAGGTAAAGAAAAAGCTGCGCATGCAGGTAAAGCAAAACAAGGAATTCATTCACCCCTTCCATTGTCAGGGAGGTATTCAGCCATCTCCAGGAAAGCAGGGCTCCATCACTCGTAACAGTTACTTGGGAAGACAAAACACCATAACTCTGAACATCCCTCCCTTCCTTCTTCTTCCCCCAGCTTTATATACCGAGCATGACGTCATATGGTATGGAATATCTCTTTGGTCGGTTGGGGTCAGCTGTCCCGGCTGTGTCTCCCCCTGACTTCTTGTGCACCCTCAGCCTACTCACTGGTGGGGTGGGATGAGGAGCAGAAAAGGCCTTGACTCTGTGTGAGCACTGCTCAGCAATAATGAAAACATCCCTGTGTTATCAACACTGTTTCCAGCACAAATCTGAAACATAGCCCTATACTAGCTACTATGAAGAAAATTAACTCTACCCAGCCAAAATCAGCACAATTTGTAAGGTAAACCATCTAATTTTAACTGTTATTATAGTTGCTGCAAGATTTATTTCCAAAACAATCCTCCCTGGTTGTACAATGCAGTCATAGCATATGCAACACGGACGCTCATACCTAAATTATCCTTAACCTAGCTACTGACCGTGAACATAGGCCAGTCAAGTTGCAAAGCAAGTAAGTCAAGCCTGCCAGAAACCCCAAGTACCTACTCTGAATACTAATTAGAGCTGAAGGTTCTGCTGCTCCATTTTCTGTGGTAATTATTATCCTTGTTAGTTAAACTAAACTTAAAGATATAGTAGATATGCATGCCAATGCTTCAGTAATTCAGCAGATGAGATATATATAGAGATATATAGAGATATATCTCCAAACATCACAGTCATGTGTCACTTAATAAAATACCAACACTGATGAGGGAAGCATCAGTAGAGTTAAGCTGCTTTCTGTTTATGATATTCTATTGGCAATGGATTGTTATTTCCTGTAATTCCTTCTTTATGCATCACTATGTGATAAATTACTTTGTGGCAATGTCTTATTCCTTAATCAAAAAGACTGAATTCAAGTTGTTCTTTGCATTAATTATCTATCAGACTTGCTGCATAGCTCAGATTAGTTATTTCTTCACTATATTTTAATTTACTGACTGCAGAAATATGTAAATGCTTAGGGCATGAATTTAATCCACTTTAGTAGACATTTAGACAAGCAATATATATACTCATACACATACTGCTAATATATATAATAATTTTAATATATAACTCAAAAGTGTAAAAGCAAGAACAAGCAAATGAGTTTTGAAATATGATATAATATCCAAATAAGCATAGTCACTCACTATGCATTCATCAAATAAAAACTAAACATACAGCATAGTAGTACTATTTACTATTTTTCTTATTATTCCCTTAGAGTTCACTTTGTGAAGAAAGTGGTTTGGATGCCAATGATACAGGTTCCAGCACTGAAACATTTGGGAAGACCTTTGTAGACCACTTGCTAAGTCCCAGGCACAACCCGACATACAGAAGGAACATAAAGCACAGTGAAATGCTAAAGCCAAGGAGAAGGGGAGCAGGGAGGGGATGGCAGAACTGGAAGCATACTTCAGGTTCAGTTTAGCATGATTTTAAGTTAGTGGTGGAGCATTCAACTAGACTAATGTTTTCAGAAGCCGTTAGTGTACTCCAGCGAGAGGACACCCTGAGGAGCCGCACAAACCAACACCTTCCCTATTTTCCCTTCAGGGCTTGGCGTGGCCCAGACTGTCACAATCAAATCAGGAAAAGGAAAGGGAAGGGAAAAGGAGTTATTTTAAACATTATTAGGACAAACTTCCTGTGAAATTTCTTCTTTGAAAGTAGTGCTTCTGTCTTAGGGAGTTTAAAGCTGGAACAAAATATTTTTCTGCTCCAGCCCAACATCCTCTGTTTCCCCCATGAACAGAACTCACAATTGACTGAACTTGGAAAATGCTCATGGAGCTATTCACCTGATTTCTTCATTTTGTATCCATACTAAAGCAATCTGCTTGATTGTCAAGACACCTTTTTTCTTCGTTTCAATTGGGAGAGGAGAAGAAGAGAAGAAAAAGAGGTTTCAGGAAAAATGAAAACCAGGCAAGGAAGAAGTAATAATTCAGGTCAAGTTAAAGTTTAGAGTTTGTTGGAAGACAAGTCTTTGGTTTTGTCTCAAGGTTACTTAACCTTTTTTCTTAACTCCCACTCTTTTTCAGATACTTGTTTAAAAAAGGCCATTTCAACATGAGAAGTTGAACTATTTCTTTTAAAAAATGTCAAAAATATTTCAAGTGTTCAGATATTAGAACATGTTAACATTTTTAACTACTCTCTTTTCCACTTTTTTTGACTGAAGGTATTTGCCCACACAATCTCTTTAGAACTGCATGTAATTGTGAATTTGCTGTTTCCTAAGGAAAAAAGGCAACAACCCAAAGCTAGCTGCTATTGAAAAGTACAAGATTGCCTGGGTAATAATTATTTTTTGCATTTGTGTGGCTTTAGGCTTTACGTCTACAGATTACTGGGGAACTTCCATTTTTAAGCCAAGTTCCTTGAGATATGTAGAGATCTCTGTAAATCCTGAAGATTTAAACTGTTTGCATCATTCTGTCTTTTTAGAAAAGATCCAAGTTTGTGTTCTTGATAAACAGTGTGCAAGAAAATACAAGCGGCTTCAGTTAGAGAAGTCTTCCCCAAATCCTCAAAGATTAGAAATTTTTTTAAAAAATCCGTCTGCTATTTTGAAACCCCTCTCCTATTAGGACACCGTCAAAACAGTTCAGGGGTCTTTTTTTTTTTTGTTATTTTTAACTATAAAAATAGGCGCAAGAAGACACTCGATTTCAAAGCAGTTCAGTGGTTAGGTTACACATGTGGGATGTGGGAGACAGCCCCGTCTTTTCTCAGTTCCCTCCCTTGGATCTCTTCAACATTACAAAAAAGCCATCAACAGTTGTGTCTGCCCCTGGATTTTCCCACACCCTGAGGTGAGGACTCTAATTAGTAGGCTAAAGAGAATCAGTCTGTCCCTCCCTGTGTGTGAAATATTGATGAGACTGACAGTTTGGCTGATGCACAGGATGAGGGTAAATATACGACTACTGAGAGGACATTGAATATACAGTTGCGTTAGTGGTACTTAGGTGAAGGAAAACTACAGATTAGGATATGAAGTAACCCAGCCCGCTAGAACATGAATTTGCTGCCAGCTCAGGGGGAAGACTCCCACCTACTTCAGTCTGAAACCTGTTTGTATCAAGTGTGCGTGTGATGTAGCTATGCCCATGTTAAGCTGAATTACGGTTTGCAGTAATTTTCTCAGTAGGTCTTAAAGCAGGTTAATTTTTAATTAAGCCTTAAATTAATTAGCTCTCTTAAAATTAATTAGCTCTCACTCCAGCTACTTTTTTTTTTCTTATAAGCAAAGCAAAAGCTGTGCTACTATCAGGCTGCTTGTGGCTATACCGACATGAAATTCCACATCGGGTTATAGCAGGATGTCTAAACCTTGTCAAATGGAATCACGGAATCATAGAATTTTCAGAGTTGGAAGGGACCTCTAGAGATCATCTAGTCCAACTCTCCTGCTGACGCAGGAATGCCTAGAGCACATTACTCAGGACTGCATCCAGGCGGGTCTTGAAAATCTCCAGAGAAGGGGACTCCACAGCCTCCCTGGGCAGCCTGTTCCAGTGCTCCGTCACCCTCACCATAAACAAGCTTTTCCTTATGTTTGAATGCAACTTCCTACGTTCCAACTTGTGCCCGTTGCCCCTTGTCCTGTCACTGGGAACCACTGAAAAGAGTCTGCCTCCATTCTACTTCAACCCGCCCTTTAGATACTTATAAGCAAGAATAAGGTCTCCCCTCAGCCTTCTCTTCTCCAGGCTAAAGAGTCCCAGCTCTCTCAGCCTTCCCTCATAAGGGAGGTGCTCCAATCCCCCAGTCATCTTTGTTGCCCTATGCTGGACTCTCTCCATTAGGAGCATTAACTTCTTTATGTAAAGAAAAGTTAGTCTTCCAGCTTTCTAACGATATGGGAAATTTATGTGAAGAGAAAAACTATTCCTTCCAGAAACAGCTTTTTCCAAATGAGTCCAGGCTGCCTCTTCATTCACTGGGTCCTTTGGGGTGTTTACTACTCTTCTAATAAGGATATCCACTTCTTTGCCTGTCATGTCTGGAGATACCTGCTGAGAAGTCTTGGTTTACTTTCTAATCCTCTTTGTCAATGCTACTGCCAACATCAAATGTTTGTACAAACAGCTCTTCATTGTGCTAATGAGAGACAGGATTTTGTTGGAACTATTTTTTCCTTTAAACTCTCAGAAAGTTGCACAAAGGTTTTGTTACAAACCAAGTTCTTAGGAACAAAAGCCTTTACCTGTTGCTGCAGCCCTGGGGAATGTAACGCTTCTGTAAAAAGTGCTCCCTCCTTGTCCTAAGGATCCATTGCTGATGACCTGGCGTGGGTGAAAAGCACGACTCCAGTGAGAACCAAAACACTGGGTTAGACTCTGCCACTACGCTCACTTCTGCCATGAGAGGCAACAGCAAAGCACTGTGCCAGTATACTGTTAAGATATTCTCAACTCGCCTCTCTCAAATGCATCCATTCTTGTAGCAACAAAGCAGCGATAATCAGTGCTCGAAGTGTTGAAGAATGATGATTAGAGATAGAACAGGCCGCAGCAGGGGAAAATTTTTTTATTTCGCTGCAATCCTATCACAGCTTCTCACAGGCATCCAAACAATAATGAATCAGCTTTTTCAATCAGGTTTAATTTTAGCTCCTAGCTTTCTAGCTAGTAGAGGGGAAAAGCTGTTGCTGTGGACAGTTCAGTTAATACATACATCCAGGGTAAAACCGCTCTGAAAAATAGATACAAAACCAACTTCAGGACACTGGTGAACTAACTACAAGTTCAAAAATAAACACAAAGATTATGACAAACTTAAAAATTATTTCGAGGAAATTTTAGTTAGTTAAAGGCCTGCCACAGAAAGACTGACTGACTGAAATACCAAACCACCAAGAGCTGTTCATAGACGCAAACCAAAAGAAAGGAAGAAAATGGCCTTTCCGTACATTGTAATGCATTGGCCTGTTTCCCGGATACTGCTTTCAGCTCTACTGTTCCCCATTCCTGAAGGATTTGAAGCAGCAGAAAAAAGGGGTCTAGCAACTGGGAGCATGCAGAAGTGGTCATCCATAGACAGGAAATATCTTTGGATACAAGGCTTGAAGACATCTTAAGACACTCAGCACATTTCTCTGATTCAGCACATTTCTCTGAAGCACCTATTATTTGAAACTGTTAGATACACAAAGTGGTGAACTGGGTGGGTCTTTGGTTTGATTCACTGCTGTAATTCCAGCATTCCTACAGGATGCACAAAGAACTGGAAGAAAGGTAAGTTTACACTATCCTAGGTTTATAAAATTCCTGAAATGCAACAGACCCCTCCACCATTGCACCAGTAACTGATTCCCTCATTTCCTAATTACTCTGATTTATTATTCAGTAGTCTTTAACAGTCAAGTGTGTATGTGTGCATGTGCACATGTGTGTATGAAGAGGGAGAGAAGACGGCAAGGAACACAACCATGGGCCGTATGCTGGAAGGTATCTGTCCATTTCCGGATCAAGCCAAAGGAGAAATGCCTACCATCTGCTAGTGATGGGACACCTGCATGAACCCTTCTTCAGTTATGGGATCAACATTTATCTTCACCTGCCCGGGCTGCCAGTCTGCAATCACTATCACCAACAGAGCTACAACACACGAGGGTGGCCAAACAGGTAGGTGATAAAACAAATTTTTGTTGAGTCCCAATCATGGGATTGTACACAAGTAATTATTTGTAATCAAAATGAGATCACTCAGTTCAGATATACAGGCAGATGGGGAGCCTTGGCCAGAGGTCAAACTATCAAGGAAAAAATGTGAGAGTCAGCTGGACATTGTACAAAATTGAAGAAGATAAGTGCTTGGCAAAACCTAAAGTGATCTAAAACTAGGAACACAATAGTGAACAGTGGGATAAACTACCAAAGTGAAAGGGAAGTATCAGAAACTCCGCTTGGGTGAATAATGTCAAAGTATAGTGAAAGGGGGTGCTGGCTTAGCAGGGGTTCTCATCAAGCCACAATTAACAAATAAGGGTGTAAAACTGGCAAACCCAGGGCTCGTGGGGGAAAGCACAAAATGAGTTTGGACTGATTATGTAGGAGAAAGGAAAAGGGAACATTAGGCAAAGCAAACCATGCATTCGGGGCTGTTCTGTGTTCCTCTGAGCAGCCCTGCACCTGACAAACTTGGCTGAGGCTGGTGCAGGTCAGAGAACCTGCTGGTCTGACTACATCCCACATCTGACCGGCTTCTGTAGCCCAGGGGACCAGGGTGCTGTCCTTCACGTGAATGCAGGGACACTGTAAAAGGGCTGGTGGAGGGACTGGACCTGCCCTAGCACAGACATGACTTGATAGCATGCCGATGCTAAAGACTTGGCTTCCTCTCCTGCTTCTCTCTGCTAAGGAAAATCAACAGATTGGTTGCAGTTTGGTTGGGAACACTTGCCCATCCATCTAATTCACTTTTCTATTAACTCTCACCACAGACTTTGAACAGTACTCAGATGGCAGTAATTTAATCCTTGCTGATCAGAACTGGATAATGAAGTGATAGACACGTAGACACAAAGTACCTGGAGCCGGACCAGAGTTATGGGGTCAAACAGAATATGGCACCTCTACAGTTAGGACATTGCGTTCTCACTTCACTGCTGCTGTATTTTATGACTATATTCTAGGCACCCTTGGAAACTTCCTAGACTCCTGTGAGATTTTCCAGGAATTTCAACAGAAGTTTAATGATACCATCTTGGCAGAGCAGATCTTTTTGCAGTATAAGGTGATTCTAGTGGTAAATTATTCTATATAGTAAAAGTAGTATAATTTTCCAATCCTGAGTCTAACATAGCAAGTCATTCTGAATATTACAGAAAAAAAAATCCCATTCTCTTTGCTAAAGATTATTATATACTGCATGATATTCAATCTCCAGGAAAGTATAGACTTTTAAATAAAAGCAGAAGTGCTTTAATAGCCAAACCTAATTTACTTTCACAATTTTTTACCAAGTATTTCTCTACATTAAAACAAGGGACACCTGTCATGGGATTTTATCCAAAAATTGGTATAGCACGTACATGATTTAATAACTCACAGCTGCTTAAAATGTAACATCTAGTGACCTTTATTTGAATTATTTCACTTGAAATGGAAGGGTTATTGTTAGATTACAATCATGTAAATTGAATAATTCTAAATTAAAAAACATCTGTATAAATCTTTGTAGGCAAAATTTACTACTTTATTCCAGAGGTAGTCCCACTTAAGCTATAGAGCAATAGAATTCATCTACAAGCAGTCCTTTTGGGAAAACTGTACAGGGACTACAGAATCCTCTTTATGAGAAGTGTCAAGACCCAGCATGTTTTAAGACCGTGCTATTACAGCACCTCTATCAAATCTTTGCAGAAAAGTTAAAATACAAAAAAAAAGATAAAAAATCCCCCCACCTTCCATAGTATGGATGAATGAACAGCAATGACAAAAACCAGACAAAATTGGATTTAAAGAACTGATGTTTAAGGTTTAGCTCTTGCATCATGTTTTTTTCCTGAAAGCAATAATTGTATTGCTTATACAGTGGAAAGATTCTGACTCTGGCATAACATATGCTTATTTACGTTGCTAATCCTTAGGGACTGAACCATGCACAGTCACTTTTCTCTCTGTAATGAAGGACAACAAAAGAACAAAAGTATTGTTTCAGCATTTATGTAGGTAATTATGATTAGTCACGTAGGAGAGGAGGAGAAAAAAGTTCCTGAAAGATATTACTGGAGACAAGGAGTGTTTGGTGGTACAATTGTTTTACTCTGATCCCTAGGTGTTCACAGCTAGAGGCAAGATCTTCGGCATGATATGGTAGAGTTTTTATGCTAAAGGAGGAAGGAAGAAGTGATGAGCACAATTGAATTTAATTTGATTTTTTTCATCATTTCATATATAGACATTCAGGAATAAATTTTGATATTTCATTAACTACCTTAAAGTTGTAAATTTACAAATTTAATATACATCATTTGAAGATTAATGCCAGTTCACCTGCTTTGGCCCATATCCCAAACTGATGAACATGGATGGTATTGCCCATACATAAAAGGTGATTTGGACACAATCATACTCTCCTGTGGGACACCTCAGTGTGGGAAAAATAAGAGAAAGAAAATTTCACCATATTTTCTTCCTGGAATTTTTCTTCCCATTCATTCTAGTGGGGAAGCAGAATTTGGGACCAGCTTGTTATGTTTTGGATCACTGGGTTGCTGTTCTCTGAAAAAAATGATCTTTCCAAACAAAAGAGAGGAAAGGCAGGGGACAAAGCAAGGAATTGGAGAAAAGTTTCTCCTTTTAAAGAACTTGATGAGATAGAAAGTTTCAGACAGCTAAAACCAGGAGTGTTTTGGGAAAACCTGACACATCTGGGAGGAAACCATTGTGCTGAAAATCTAGCCAAAGGCTTAGAGCAATAAGCAGATAGTCCTCTCTGTTCACCATGTTCCCTCAATCTGTAATGAAATACGTCTGTCTTTCTTTCTTAATCCTTTACTTTGGAAAAAAACAGCAGTGACAGTAATGAGTAAATGATACACTGCATCCAGGTCTAATTCCTTTAAACTCATACTGAAAAGGTCTAAATGCAATGTCAAAATCAAGGTGCAGGAATCTAATTGCGGTCCTAGGAATAACCTCAGAGTAATGGCATACGTTACCACCAGCACAGCAGTAAAAAGAAATAATGGCTCCACTGTAGATCTATAATGTAGATCTATCTTTTTTTTTTTTTTTTCCCTTGCTTTACTGGGAAAAGACAATTCCACTGCATGATATTTTTTTTCTGCTTGAAAATTCCAGTGTGAATCAATGGACACATCCATGTACAAGTTTAGCAGAATTGTTTAAAACACTCAATGGAAAATCAGTAAAAACTACTTTTCTAGTTTAGTAGCAGGCTAGCACATGTCTTCCAGACATGTACATTTCTCTTGCAGGTACAAGGCAGAAAGTAAAGAGACCTATGGTATCTATTGCTCGTATTACTGGTACACGGTGTTCCACGGCACTAAACTGAAAGACATTTCTTCTAAGCTGTGTAAATTTGCAGAGATTAATCTCCATCTTTGATTTTTTTTTTTTACTATCCAATCAGCATACTAACTGGTTTCACTCATCTTTATAAATAGCGTTTGTCTTCCGATTGCCATTCAAATATGATTTACACTAGGCAGAGAGATTACAGACCTTGATTTTAGATGAAACGTCTTTGAGTCATAGTGAGCAAAATGACTCACTTCCATCATCACTGTTCAGTAAAGTGATTCTGGGATACCAAAATTATCTGTTCTGTCTAGTCCACTGTGTTTTATTTATTTTCCTTACGTCTGACTTCTGATGAGCAGTGATTTAAGGCAACATTTCAAATTTGCCCCCGTTGTTTTTAGACCAATCTTTTGCTATTACATCTCCCAGTCTTCCAGAGCAGAAGACCTGCCATTTTTGTAGCTGTTGTCAAAGGCAGTATTTTGCTTCAGGTAGCTTTTGCATTCTGATTCAGAATCCAGTCAGCAATATCAATATGAGGTCCCACTGGGAAGGAAAGAACTGCTTGCTCCTCAGAAAAGCTCACTCTGACAGACAGGGAGAAAGCTTGTCTAGTTGATTGAAAGGAACACAAAGTCTAGGAAGTTATCTATGTGGTGCAAATGACACAGGGTCAGCTTTAGGCTTAGTTCTGGACTCCCCAGAAGAAGGCAGACATTGACATACTGGAGTGAGTCCAGCAAAGGGCTATGAAGGTAACTAAGATATAGAAATACCTGACATATGAGGAGAGGCTGAGAGAGATGGGTCTGTTCAGCCTGGAGAAAAGAAGGCTCAGAGGGGGTTCTTATTGATGTGTACAAATACCTGATGGGCAGCTAAGGAAGATAGACCCAGACTCTTCTCAGTGGTGCCCATTGATAGGACAAGAGTCAATGGGCACAAACTGAAACAGAGGAAGATCTGTTTAAACAGAAGAAAAAAATCACTTTTTTTATTGTAAGGATGGTTGAACACAAGAACAGGTTGCCTAAGGGAGGCTGTGGAGTCTCTGTTCCTAGAGATATTAAAAATCCAGGTAGGCATGGTCCTAAGAAACCTGCTGTAGATGACCCTGCTTTGAGCAGCGGTGTTGGACTAGATGGCCTTTGGAGGTGTGTTTCAGACTCAGCTATTCTGTGATTCTGGTAGGAGGTTCTTACTTGCACCTGATAACAAACTGTATACTGTACAGCATGTTAGAGGAATACTAAATAGATCTCTGTTCCCTGAGTCAACAACACTTTTGCTTTAATAACAAAATAGAATTATAGCTAATGTGCATCCTGTATCCTTGTTTGGCAACCATGTTTATGCTAAAATAATGGCATGCCTAAATAGCTAAGGTGAGGGTCATTAATCATCAGCCTGCAAAAGGAGGAAACATTTGATTCTTTCTGCTCTATATTAGCAAGCAAAGACAAGACGAAGGAAAAAGAAGAGTGCAGGCAATTGTATGCAAGAGAGTGTGCATTCTTCAACTTCAAGGTAAATTAAACCTATTAGCAGTAAAACAGGGAATTTTGTATGAAGCAGATCAGTTTAATGCAATAATTTTATTAGCAACTTTAATCATGTGTTCATCAAAAATAGTAATTAATCTTCCAAAGGGAAGAAAATGAGATTGTGCTGATTTCTGGTGCATCAATTTTTTCTCATTTAGGAAGCCAGGTAACGTAAGTATCATGTGTATAGAAAGAACAGAAGAAACTTCCCATGCAGGCATGAAGGTACTATGCTGAAAACGGCCTGGAAAGGGGTCTTTCTATGACCTCTATACTTCTACTATTTTTTCCTCATCCCACTCCAAAAGTATCACAGTCTTGCATTTTAGCAACAATGGCGGAAATCAAAAAAAAGGAAGGTGCTGCTTGTTCAAGTTCTGGCTTCCCCTTGTAAGGGCACTGACCTTACCTTCTTTGAAATCCTGACCAGGAACAGCATCTGACTGAGTAGAATCTGGGGCACCAGCAGATGTTTGCATATCTCAAAAACTGTACCACTAGGCCAGACCCATTTTCTCTCATGCGTTAGACCTACAATTGATAGAGTACAACAACCTCCTTTTCCCCTTCCTCATCCAAGAGCGGAGGCCCAGAAATGTCAGACACTCATTCTCCAGCTGGCTAATGCTGTTGACAAGGCGAAGGAACCCTGGCCAAGCAGAAGCAGTTCATTCTCATCTCTACAAGGTGCTTTCACTGTAATTTAGATAAAGCCACCCTCTGACCTGTTTCCTAGAGGTGAGGGAAATAAAAAGCTGACAATGCAGGGGCAAAAGCAAATACAGAAACTGCAAGGAAAGGGTTTGCTTTTCAAAGTTAACATCCTGGCTAGTCCCAAAGATTTTGTGCCTCTTACTGCTTCAAACTGTTCTTTGTATTTCCATATCTGGTATCTTCAAAATAGTTTTCCTTCCAAATAGGAAGCTATTAATTGGTAACCAATGGTATTTCTTCTGCTTTCCCAGAATCTATTCTAAAATTACTTCCAACGTCCATGCTGTTACCCTATCATAAACTAAAATTTATCTGTCAGTCCCTCCTTCCTAATGAATAAGTCACATTACATATAGGAGGCAGAACATGACTAAATAGTAATCCTAGAACATCTGATTTATTACAAATTCATAGCCTTCATTAACATAGAATATTTTGTACCCGCAGCCTTCTCCTAGGCAACCTACCTGCTTTTCTGATGCAGAAGGTGGGAGAATGGTGTCCCTGTTTCTTGTTAAAATGCACTAGTTTTTCATCCTGCTGGGGCATGGATGTTGTTTATAAGCAAACACATAAAGAATGATCCAGTTTGTCAAAGTACAGCTGGGGCAGCACGTTCTCTTTCTTACATTTTACAAAATATCCAAAGAAGTCATACTGATGATGCAGAGAATGGGGAGTTTGGTTTACATCAAAGGAATTTATGAAAGTTAATGCATATCAAAAATAAAAAGGCATCTGAGTCACTGCACAAAAGCTATTTTTGAACTTATATAATCAAATATACTTACGTATGATATAGAGAGACTGTGCCAGCTATGGCATGCATATCCCTCTACAGTAATTAATCTTTGCAAGCACTTTCAGTCATTTTAGATCTACGTTTACTTATGCCTTACACAGTTGTGGTGTTATCTCAGTTTTAACCATCTGTCACAGACATCAGAAAAAATGACTTAAATCAAAGATCATAAAAACAATTTTTAAAGCATTCTGGTTTTCATACTTTACAGTTTCTGTAGGCCCACACATATAATTAAGACAAAAAGCACCATGTTACTGAATGAGAATGGAAAGGTATCAGCAAAGAAGCTCCCACTTTGACGAAGCCTTTGCTTAATATACTTAGGTCTTGCATCTTTCACATCATGGTTCACATCTTACAGTTCGAGCTCCTCACTGTTTATAAAAAAAAGATCCAATGAAAATAGCAGGGGAGGAAGAAATCTTTTGGCAGATCAGCAGTTGCCAGGGTGTCTTTTCATGCTTCAGCAGTCATTAGGACTCTTACCCAAGAGCTATGCCATTAATGAGAAGTCTAATGACTTCCATTCCTTTTCTTAAAGGATTCAGCATGTCACCAGTATTTATGAGGAAGCCTGCTGTAGCTACAGGGACATTATGTAGTTCACTATATTTCAAGCTGAGAGATGCTGAAAATGGAGCATTAGTTTACTTACTTTTTTTTTTTGTTTTTGTTTTTGTTTTTTTTAAACAGTCTCCCTTTCCCTCCCTCCTTTATAAATACATGTGCCACATTTCTTGCAGCCTGAAGCTAGAGAAATGTCTTCAGGCTTGTCGCCAGATCTATTTTCCTCCAAATATCTACCAAATCACCAGAAGCTCTTATTAACTGAGTGAACTGAACCTTCAGATGACAACTGTTCCAGTCCCTCCTGGGGATTTTCTATCTGCGTATAGTAAATAATTCAAAGTTTGGAGTTTGTACACTTATTCATTTAGCTTGCTTTATTTTTCAAAGCTATCAATGGACTTAGCATTTTGGAAGTTAAAAGGTGATTTCTAACACTGAACAATTCTACCAATTAAGGAGAAAATTCCATCTACGTGGATCTGTTTGATTTCTTCTCATGACATACTTCCTTTTCAAAGTTTCTGAATGGATATTTGTTTTCCCTACCTTCCTGAGACCATGGAAAGTAGTTAAGGTCCCAGTTTTGCAAGCACATACTGCCTTAGTCACTGAAAATGTTCCTACTATCAGCAGTGACATCGCTCATGTGCGGAAACAATCATCACCTTAAACACTTGTAAGACTTCTAGCTTGATTCTTTATTACCTGTTTCCAGTTTATCCTCTGGCACCTATGTTATCTACCAAGTATTTTATTTAACACAAGTGCACCTGTCAGGATATTAATTTAAACCGTCTCTTGTTATTTGCCAAGTTACCCATCTACCTAAAGGATTAAATATATGAAAAAGAGAATCCTGGAAGTGCAGTGACAGTCAATAAGATCAAAACTCTTTGAAGTGTATAAATACCGTTGGATTACTAATTCAGCTCTTAAAAAGCTTAAATTGTTCCCCCGACACCTTTACTTTGCTCTCATTTCTCAAAGAAGTAGAAGGGAGATTCCCTCTTCTTCTCCACTCTTCCAAATAGCTTTGAAAGCACTATTGATATGCTTCCTATCCAATTCATCAGCAGTTGCTTTAAAAATGAAATAAGTTATGTTTCTGGGCCATTTCCATGATCATTTCTTGTAGTAGTTATGCAAGTGATGATAAATACACAAATTCTCTTCCTGTCTGTGAAATTGCAGAAACTTTATGCCTTGTGTGCAGAGAAAGCTCCTTTGTAATCAATTTCTGTTTCTCCAAGGAATGAAAAAAGTGTTCTTCCCCTCTGTCATACCAACCCCATCTCATCGGCATTTTCCTCTTGCACTCTCTTTTGGCCTCGCAGTCTAAGGGAATTTTACATCAGCGTTCAATGATAGGCTTCTGCCTCTTATAAATAATTTTGACTTTATATTGACTGATGATCACAGGGACATTAAACACTCACATCACTTGTCTTCACCTTTACCTCCACTGTAGACCCCCATTCTTTTGATCTACTGTGAACACACAAAGTCACGTTTTGAGAAGGAATCCAGAAAGAAGGCAGCGTTTGAACTTGACGCTTAAGAATTTTGTTAGATGTGCAAAAGTATTTCACAAGAGACTGAAACTTTGAAGTCTAAATGCATTGTTAGATTTTATGTACAGCTTTAGCAGTCTCTCTGAAGAAACTCAGATTCTTTTTTTTATTTTTAATTTTTATGCAATATTTAAGTTTTGCTTCCAGTAGAAGTACCTGAAAAACTGCTGAAATTCAGCTATCATCCCACTTTTTTCAGTGTATCTTTATGGCATTTCATTGTGATTAAGTATCATGGGGTGGAAAATGAGTCATAGAGCAGCACCGAATGATGTGTTAACATCTTCAGTTCTGCTTTTTTGTCTTGCTGTGACTGGAGTTCTCCTGTTATTCTGTATCCACCAATACGTGTGACATATAACTTAGTTATAGTGCAACTATGATATTCTTTGGATGATACCAAAACCAGGAGTTGGATTTTAAATCTTTATTACCTCAATGATCTTGAACTTTTTCAAACACCTTTAAACTATCTTCTCATAAATGGCTCATAATTCCCCATGCAATTGGAGTGTTTACTCCTCCTAACTGGGCTAACAAGAGTTAGCTACTCCTTAGCAGTTTTCTAGAGCAATATTTGTCATAGCTCCTACTTGGTGTGCCCAGGCAATAACAGAACACAAAAGCAGATTGTACTGTTAATCTGAGATTTTGTAGAAATAACACAAGGTTAGAAGAACCGATTACAATAAAAAGAAATATTATCACAGCCAAAGATAAGTGTTAACCTAAACTTTTGTGAAAGCTAATGCACTAGTGGCAATAATTCAACCCACTAACGTCCACTGGCTGAACATGCTACCATCAATCAGGAAACTCTCCTGGGACTTCAAGAGAAAACCAAATGGAAGGAGCTTTTGTGCAGAGCTGCTGTGCTAAGTGAGGAATGATCTCAAATTCCTGTGAGGGGAGGAGTGATACACAAGAGGAGGCAGGTTTATAAAGGACTTAGGGCTAATCAGAGTCTCTGCTGGACTCAGGCCCCCTGAGACATTACATCTTGGGGAAATAATGGATGCCATTAAAAATGGTTATTTATTGCACTGTGGTATTTTTTACTTAGAGGATTTGCAGTATTCCCTTGAGAAATCTCTTAAATACCATGGAAAATACATCAGTAGTCAGTGGGAATTATAATGATGCTTAATGTAGGAGGTGCATTGTAAGGTACAATCTAAAGCATAGGTCAGAGAAATCAGACAAGGGAAAACCATAATTGTATGCAGTCAATGAATCTAAATTACTCTCTAATTATAATGTAAGCTGTTATGAATCCACGTATTGCATGAAAGAGACTTATTACTCACAAAAACTTATTAATCTCCTATGCCCAAAGAAGGGACATGGTGATGCAAAAGGCTATTTTCCTAGTCAGAAGCACTGTGAATCTGTAACTTGTAGCTGAAAGTTGTGAAAACATTTCAGTAATCAGAAAAAAATTATTATTCCCTTCACTACAGCTAATATTTCAGACAATCCTCATATTTTAAGCCCTGGGGACCATAAAATGGAATTTTTCTTTAGTGTAATTTTTATTTGTCACATGACTCTCTCTTTTGTTTCGTGTGATTATTTTTGATGCTTAACCTTAAGGAATATCTGGTCATTACCAATATGCATGTGTATATGTTTATACAACTCTAACCAGCTGATCAGAAAGTGGTTTTACAAAACCAGGAAAATGAGGCCCATAAAGCAGGAGCAAAGGATTGAGTGCAGAGCAGGTGGGGAGCTGACTGCCTCGTCGTACTCTGACCCCCAGAGCTTTCCAAAGGGAGGATTTGACCTTCTATTGTTGGTATAAACTAGTACAAATATTTTAGCAAGTACAAATACTTGCTAAATAGTACAAATAATAAGTACAAATGCTGAATAAATAGAAATACTTGAGTGGAGGCATGTATGCAAATAAGCAGCTTTCACAGCTAATGGCCACCTTTCCCTCTGTGTGCCTGTGGGTGAGTACACGTAATCGGGACCACTAGGAGAAAACAGCCAAAAGCTCCACTCAGTCTTCCATTAGCGAGCAGGCGCCCAGTTCCCTCACGCGTATTTTTTTACTTGTAGAGAGGCAGCAAGTGAGGGGAAACGCCCTGCCTCAGAGCTACTCCATCAGGAAGCAGCAAACGTGTTTGAAAGCCATCTCTGCCCATAATAGTCTTTTAGTATATAGAGCCATTGAGAACCACACTGTGGTAGAGAAAAACAGTGGCAAAGCATTAGAGATGAGATTGCATTTCTGCGGGAGCTGGAGCTGACAACTAGATGACTGAGCAAAGCAGTCCAGGTGACAGTTTACCACCTTTTGATAATACCCGCACTTGTCAGATCTGACACCGTCACAGAATGAGACTCAGGCACGTGATTTCCCATTTCCCAGTGGCCAGCCTCAGCATCTTCCACATTCATCTGGCTTACTCTTGGCTTCATGGTGAAAGACTGCAGATGTTTCAACACACGAATCCTCACTGCTGAATAAAACCTCCCTTTAATCTGTTGCTAGTAATCCTCTCATTACATGATTCCATGCAAATGTTGACCCTAAATGCCTACTTTGCCCCATGCTTATGCCAACAGACAGAGTCACGCATACAGCCTTCGTGTTAGGCACAGCGTTTGTGAAGTACGTTAGCTGGTCAGTGCTCGTACAACAGCTGTTTCTGACACTGTGGCAGTCATAAAATGGTCTTTTCTGTTTACAAAATATGGATCCATGAGAGAAGTATTTACATGTTAGAATGTGAGTGGTATCTCCCTTTAACTTACCGAAACATTAATTTTCAAGAAAAATATTACACTATTCTGAGCTTATACCAAAGGTTTAGAAAGGACTTCCTATGAGATGCTTAGTACCTCTTCTGTAGTCTGACAGTGCCGTCATTATTGTGACTTAGAGAAATGAAGCAAAGACTAATCTTTGCATAATTAAACTAATCAGGGTGAGTTTCACTGAGGGAGAAGATCCTTGATGAAGCATTTTACCTGCTTTGTAAGAAAAGGGAATGCCTAATACTCCCCTCACCCTCCTTCTTCAATATTCTTTGTTCTAATTTGATTTCACAGTATTTACATAACAGATGTAATGTGATTTTTTTTCCTAACTATGCTACAAAAGTGCTTTTCATCCTCCCCCACCACAACAAACAGCTTTCAACCATTTGAAGGAGTTTAAACAATTCTCAAGTATTGGAAAAATCTGTTTGCCTGATGTACATTTGTAAAGTTACTTGCAGAACCGTGTATATGACTGCAGCTACTCTGCTCATAACTTTGTGATTTTCCAGTGCCTCTTGAATAGAAACTCATCTCTTACAAACGAAAATATTTCTTACAGGTCACAAACCCCAGCATATCACACATATTCTGAGAAATATCTAAAATCATATATGATCTCCAGTTTCCTGTGTTGTATACTGTTGAAATTACAGTCAACTTATTTTTCTCTCATTTTCTGGGGTAAGCGTCAACTACATTAAACTCTTGCAAAGGAAATAATATGAGGGCAGGAAACTCCACCTTAGTACAAGTCAAACCTCAGTAGGGATTGGGAAAGATGTGTGTTGAGGATGACTGGGAAGTTCAGAGACCTTCTGGCCACTCAGCCTTGGGCAGCACTGCTCTGCCACAGCAGGGTTTGGCATCGCTCTCTGATCTGGGGCACTGGCTGGCAGGCTGAGTGTGGTGTTTGAAGGTCAGGACAGAGGAAAAAGCCACAAATCACCAGTCCTCTCAGCTATTCGGAGTCATTTACAAGAAAATAAAGTAAGAAAGTGGATTTAAGTCTGGGCTTCAGCTTGGCTGTGCTTTCCCCCCACACTGGTTAGAAGTGGAGAGCTGGTTGTCAGTGCATACACACGTCTCTCTGCCTTGGTCAGGATTAAGTCCTACCATCCACCCACAAATTCTTCCTACAGCGAACAATACAAAGATGTCAAATGGAGAGGAATACCTTCAGTGGTAAAAGGAAAAACAAAAGGAGGGCTAATTTCTCACTGAAATTAGCAAGTCAGTGTTTTCTAGAACAAACCGAGCAGACTCGGAAAATCTACCTCCTCAGAAGCCCTCCCTTATGTTTGAATTTTGGCAGAGATGACCTCTAGCAATGAAGCTCCAAATATTGACAAAAGTAACCCTTAAAAGAGGCAATGTCAACTCACAGGACATAACACGCGTTCGTGTGCTATCAAGTCAGGGAATTACTTCACTAGAAATCCAGAACTCCCTGCTCTCCTGTCAGTGTCTCATAGTAATTACTCCTTCTGATAATTACTCCCTATAGATTCACTTGAGGTAATTTATTATCACTGATGTCATCCTTTCTATAATTTTATAACTTCTATAATTTTTTATCTAAAAAATAAACCAATATGATTTGAAAAATGGTTGCATAAATATTTGTGATTATAATGCAGCAAATCACTGGTTTCACAATGCTACCTGCTCTTTAAGCAAATTAAGTGTAATATTCACTAATATTTGTATCCTTATGTAACTGTACGGAGAGAAATCAACTTTAAATAAATTAAAATAATTAGCTCCTTTCTGTTACAGCTTATTCATATTGATGACACTTTGGATTTATGATGTTGTACCTCTTCCAAAACTCAAAAAACTAGTTTAATATAGATTAACATTTTAAATATGCTTAAAAATACAGGCACTTATTTACTTCCTCTCTTAAGCTTCAGGATATCCTCACTCTAAACCTTAAAGATGTCCTCCGAGTATAGTAATACTCCTGTTTTGAAAAAGAAGGTTCTTGTAAAAACTTGACTCATTGGGTTGGAGATTTGAAGAAAATACAAAAGTGTTGTGAACTTTAAGGACATGTTCCTGACAGTCAGCTTAACACAAGAAAGACTGGAGTATTGTCTGCTTAATGATGCAAATACTACTAGAGCAAAGGTAAATATCAAACCCAAGGTGCTACTGAAATGGTATTCTTGACTTTCTTTTACAGTTTTATATTTTACTTTATGATTTCAAGACTGATCATAGATCTGTATATATGTATTGGGTAGCATTTACAGAAAATGAAAATTGTCAGACGTTTCCAGCATTATGGAAATTTTTATCCTACAGGTTTTATCCATCTGTGTTTTCTCTTGGACTAGTCATCACAATAAAGACCACAGGAAAAAACAAGCACAGTTATCCATTGCAGACACTGATTTTTTTTGATAACTACTAATGATAGCAATTTGCAATCATTAATATGTGTATTTGTCTGAAGCAATAGAGACTGCAGCTAAGACCAAAACCCTGCAATCAATTTGATACCTAATTAACTTCAGACACAGAGATAAGTAGAAACTCTCTTATAAAGAAATTTAATGTGTTTTAGTTTAAAATTTTTCCACTAATAAAATAGTGTTTTGGATACTTCACACACAAAGAAGAACTAAAAGTATAGTGTGGAAGGAGATTTCAAGGTAGCCAGACCCAAAGGTTTGACAGTGCTCTTTATGCCAGCTCAGAAGGGCAGAACACACTGGTGGTGTTGGAAGCTTAGACTCTTCCCCTTTGCCCTTTTATCTTTTCAAAATTATTCATGTCTATAACACAGTAAAAGGAAAAAAAAACCTCAGCCTTTTCATTTTTGTAAGACACAGGTTGATTGCTGTCTCTTTTTGAGAAGTAGTATGTGCAGAAATGAGGTCACTGTCTGAAATCACTCCCCCGTCTGCTCTGTTTAGCCTGTGAGTCATACGGAGTAAGAGAAAAGATTATACGAACCAGAGTTAACGTGGAACTGAAAACAATAGAATAGCACAGCTACAAAAGAAATTACTACCCCACAGTTTGCCCTGTTCCCCTCTATTTGCTTACTAGCTTGGATACATTAATTAAGCAAATCAATTGAAAACAAAGCAGTGAGAAACATAGAATGCCTAATTGTGATTAAAACAGACAAAGAAGCGATCCCAGGAGAACCATGGCAGTCATGATGGAAGTGAACATTTTTGATGACCTACTAAGATTCTTAGGCACAGAGAAGAAATATTAAGGGTGTTACGAATTTTATCGGGGATGAGATAATACTAGTATGTCTTGTTGGTGCAATAGCCTAGTGTGCCTTCTGGTCCCCAGAAATAAATCCCAAGGCAGTTACAGGCACTATGTACATGGTGAGTGGTGGCACAGATAGAAACGCAAAGTGGTAATGTAACAGCATACAAGAGTGATCAACATAATAGTTACACCTTGCACTCAAATCTTTTTCTGCTGAAAAGTTTGAGAAAAGGAAGTTTCTTTCTGTGCTTTTCTCTCATATTAATATTCAATACAGATTTGACAGAGTTCTCAGATAAACTGTAAACAGAAATGATGCCTTCCAAAATAGATAGTATTAAGATTCATTGAAGACAACATTTATTTTCCTTTCAAATGTTTGGGTTCATCTACAGAAGTAGGTCAAAATATTTCGCAACTAGTTCATGATCTAAAAATGCCACTTCAGATGTTTTGAAACTATCTGTGAAATTGGGTCTTAAAAATACAGAATAATTTTGGGCAGAATGAAAACTAAATAAAAAAATAGTAGATCAAGACTGACAAAACTGGGCAAAGACCCATTCTTGGATGCATCGTTTGACCAAAAAGCTAGAGATTTTATATCTTCTCTGCAAAGAAAGCATTTAATACTACACATTCGTTGTACAAGACAGACGGCTTTAACAGGAAAAAAGTCCAATCTGAGACATGCTTTTCTGCACGACTCTAGGTGGCTTACATAGTGTCTACATCTGTCTTAGGAAGAGAGGAGAAACAGCTGCTCACGGGCCTTACGCAGCCAAAAGCCCAGAGCTGGAGACACCTTCACGTCTACCTGAGCAGGTCAACTTACAGCCCTGGGTCTCAAAGTCAGGCTGAGCTCAGCACCCACAAGGGGAAGCTGCTGTCCTGCCGCTACGACCCGTGCCCAGAGCCCCAATCCAAACCCCAGCCCTCACAGCATCAACGATCCAATCTCCCGGGGGGAAAGGATGGGTTGAAATCCAGCACTCCCCCAGTTGGGGGAGTGCCCGATCACTGACCCACTGCCACCAGCCTTTGCTGACAGCACACAACTTGCCATTTTGCTGTAAAAGTAAAGTTTCAATGTGTGCTTTTCTGACCACACGTAGAACATCTTCATCTTGGCAGCTGAACCAGAAAGCAAGTGTTTGCATAGACTTAGTCATCTCCCTTTTGCTTTCAGTCTTAAATCTATTGAAATATTTCTTGGTGCACTTTGTCAGGGCCGCTACTGAAAGCAAGGGAAGCCACTAACAGCATAGGGGAAGATATTTTCTTAAAAACATAAAAAACGTGAGACTTCAGAGTTCATCAAGAAGCAGCCTCAAGCAGGAGGATTGTTTATTCAGTGCTTTGAAAGGGAGGGCAAGGGAGAAACTAATGCAAGTATCGAACGAAATGAGTTGTGGAACATTCATTAAAAAATAAAAGAGTTGATGAAAAACAGGATGAATTTTTAATTGTAAAATATTAAATATATTTAATATAACAAATTTTTTTTTACTTGGTTGGTATCTTGTGGGCGGGACAGAGAAGGAATAGATAATTTCTCATATATTTAATAAATGCTTATTTATGAAAACATTTATTAAATGTTTAAAAAAACCCCAGTTGCCAAAGCCCATTCTTGGTAAACAAACCTATAAGCTCACTACAAGTCAAAGTAAGAGTCAAAATAAAGTCCTTATTGTTGCTTAAAAAAATAACAATTAAAAAAAAAGCCAATTCAGATAAATTTTTAACAGTATTCTTTTAAAAGTTCAAACCACTGTTCAAAACCAGCACTCACCTAGGGCTATATACTCCAGCCACTTGCTCTTCTGACAAGAAAGTGAGCATGCAACAGCTGATACATAAACTAATAGCCAAACTCATAGGTTCTAAGTCACATAAAGATGTGAATTCATCTTATATCTCTAGGATCTGAGTTTGTACTTGGAGCTGATATGAATCTTGTTCTTACAAAAGTAACGTTCCTCCCAAGTACTAAAAGAAAGTTGAAAGGATTTTCATTGCTCCCTTAAACCCTAAACCTGCAAATTCTTCTGTGTTTGCTCAGCTTTGCTAGCTTCTTTCAGTTAACTGGAGTGGTAATGTCTCTGCAGGTAAAACAAGGTCAGGTGGAGAAAGCTCAACTCACTTCGTTCTTTCTCACTTCACCCCAGGCCCATTCTCGTAAGGCACATCAAAATACACTAAATTAATAAGGCTGATTCAACAGCTACAACTCTCCTAATACTTCAAAAGCAGAACAGTAACCGCTGACACAGGCAGCTGGGGTGTCAGCCCCGAAGGATTTACAGCTGCGGTTACAAAATGTCAGAGAAAACACAGATCTAAACAGAAACTTCTCCCAGCCAGGGCAATCTTTACCTGTTTCTGATTAAAAAACATGGCAATGTTTGCAATCCCAAAGGCTAGTAACACTTACCCCTCCTCTCAATTCTGCTGGCTTATCCCCACCCCCATAAATGCTGCAACCCTTATTGCATTAGTGACCCCTAGTTTGAGCGCTACTGCCTAGGTCTTTCCCTCCCCTATGCTATATTTGTATCCAGTCAATGAATCCGAAATCCCCTGCTAATTACCATTTAAGCTGTTATAAAGAATCTACATGTGTTACTGCACGGAAGAGGATTACTGTACTTTAAACTTAGCAAGGCTTGGTAATCCCATGTGCCGTAGGACCGGACATCGTAACGGATGCAAGTTTACAGACAGCGCTTCGGGCAGCGTTTCCTTTGCTGCCTGGTTTAGTTGCTGCCACTATGCCGCTGCTGCAATATCCAAGAAGTGTCTGTCCATGATAGCTGTGTAACACGCTGAGGAGCACATGCAAAAAAAAGAATACAAAAAGATGCTGAGTGGTATTTTTATTTAGTTAGGTGTGTTTACAATTCTTAACGCTGTGGCGTACTTTCAAGGCAACGGTGGCAGATTTCCTCGGTAGTATTTACGGCCTTTCAAAATTCCTCTGAAATCTCTTTTGCAGTTAATGATTTTTGTTTACAACAACCACTGGGAAAAAGTAAGTAAAGCTCCTACCATAAGAACTCAGAGAGTGATCTTAAGCCTATGCTTGTCTCCCAAACTAAATATTTTAAATATCCAGAATTCCCGTTGAATGAACAAATTAGTAGTTGAAGACAGCATGAGAGTAAGTAGCAAGTGCTCCAATGTATTAAAATGTGCATTCAAATTTGATCACATAATTTTAAAATAAGCAAAAAAGAATGCTTTGATTTCATCTACAACTCAATTAAGTGGCACCGCAAATCATTTGCTCCCTGCATTTGTAGGCCAACTGAAAAGAGTTGAGTTCAAAAGGGTACCAAAGACCTACATAATGCCTTCTAAGGCTCATGCTTTTCCAGAGAAGAGAGGGGATTATCCAGTAGAAGAGAGATTATCTCAAGAGTCTCCAGGAAGGAGACTTTTGAGAAAGGCAGTGCTTGCAGAAGGAAATATCCATTACAGCTAGAAAGCACTGGAAGACAGGCATACAACTTGCACTGCAACCCCAGCCTTCATATTTCATAAAGGGATGGAATTAAAATGTTGTTTTGGCAGTACAAAGCACCAAAAGTTGTTCCCCACCTTGTGTATACCTACCTTTCAGCTCTAAAACTTTATTAGCGTTAATTAGTATTATCTTGAATACAAATATCCTTTACATGAAGCGAATGTAAAAAAAAAAAAAAAAAAGAAGAAAGCTAAAGAAACTAAGTAACCTACAAAAACCTCTATTTCTAAGGATTTTTGCAGGGGTTCAGTTTAAAAGGACATGAAATGGAAGAGTTATGAAAAAATCAGTGACGAAAAATTGCTTACAAACCTTAGAAGACTGACTACCCAGAACTCCTGGATTTTCCAAGCTCTTGATGACAAAGCAGATTGAAAAATGACTGATTAAGATACCAACAACGAAAGAGAGAAAAATTATTTTACATGGCATTCTCAAGAAAAATGAATTGTCAAGAAATTATTTTCATTATCACTAGCATGAATTATCATGTCCACCACAGGGCAAGATCCATCGCTCATAGGTTAGTGTAATCACCACCAGTAGCTTTGGGAATATTTTACTGAAAATAGACCTTTTCCAGGTTAGGAGTTTCAACTTTGAAAAAAAAAAAGAAATCTACCAGACAAATCATTTGCAATGTTCTTTTGCATCTGTGACACATGTATCCTGAAACAGGGCAACATCATACCATGTCACCAAGGAAGGACTAAATATGTCCTAATATGACTAAATACGTAGTTAAATGTCATATAAAGTATGAATATGAAAAAATATTTTTACAGTACATCTTCATTTTTTTTAAAAAAATCTGTAGAATGACAAAGCTAAGTATTTTACAGATATCTGTCCCTGGATTGAGAACTCTTCTGCAGATGTCGCTGTAGCTCTCCACAAAGGTCCGAATTTTACACAGTATTTCTTCATTGAAGCCAGCTAGACTCTTTGTCCTGGTACCTCATGGCATTGAAGCCCACAGTTAAACACTTCCCAAAAATTCATTAAGATTACTTCCTTGTGCCCTCATTCAGCTGTTCTCAAACTGCTGAAAATCAGACAATAGTCTCACAAAAACATCTCATCTATAAAACTTTTAACTCTCACAAATGGGGAATTCATACAGCCAATGGGGTAGTGAACTTCACAAAGACTGCAGAAATGTGTAGGCAGGATTGAAATGAAACACCATGGACCTCCCCAAAAGCACCCCCATTGCGTCCCAGTAGAGCAGTAACACAGGACCAGAGCTTTTTTTCCCCAGAGGTTATTTAATCTAACATTTTTGGCATATAGATAAAAGTTTTGCCACTATGAGAAAGAGGATAAACTTTCCATGGCTTCCATTATTTCCCTGCCCTCTTTATGAAACTTGCTTAAAATTTCTAGATAACGAGTTAACTAAGCTATATAAGGTGCCGTGATAGCTGTCTATAAAGGGTCAAATTGTGTGCTTTTGCTTCTTGAGTGAATCCAGCTAAGCTCTTTGTCTTAGCACCTCATGACTCTAAGTTTTACAGATAGGCTCCTCATTTCCCCAGGAAGTCATTAACTCAAAGTAAAGATTGCCCAGTGGCGCTTTCCTTTAAAATGGTTATCGAAATCCAGTTATAGAAATCCACTTCAAATAAGAAAGGGTGATATATTTTTATATAATAGCTTCAACACTCTTATTAACAAGTTTTGTTCATGACAATATCTTCAATTTTCTTCTAATGGTGTCTAGTTATTTTTCCTGAACAGTCACAATCAAACCTCTCAGGGAGTGCCTGAGTGGTCCCAAACATAATTCCCCTACATCGGTCTCTCTAGCTTTCTCAGTCTCTCACCTTGGCAGCGCTCTTCTGAAATTCCTGTGATCTCATGTCAGTTACCATCAATCATTTCACCAGGATAACAGCAAGCATATATTTTAGTGCTTCCCTGTCCATGTAAATGAATCAAGTCACGCCTGTGTTTCCAACTTTCCTAATCCAAAAACCAAGACTGAGGACTCCACAGCTGAAAGAGGCCATCGTTTGCCTCCTTCAATAGCATTTATGAAATAATAGGAAATCTCAGTGACTTCTCTTTCTCCCTACTGCTGAAGGGCAAATGCATTTTTCTCCAAAGACAATATCTGAAGTCGTGTAAAGAATAAGGTTTTGACATCCTATTCTAACTGAAATCTCTCTCACCATTCCTGGCAGAGAACCCGTGGAGGAAATTTTACTTTGAGATAACCTTTTAACACAGTATTTTTTGTGATTAACATTGTTAACTAAGACAAGCATGCAATAATAAATCTCTTCACATGTGTGAATAAAAGCCAGTATGGCTAGTTGAAAACATCAGGTAACCCAGTAAGAGAATTGGCCTAGAAGCAAAGGCCAAGGACCTAATGCACTGCTGACGTCCGGCTTAGCTGGGTTTAATGTCTGCCACAACCACGGCCCTTTTCAAATTTGCTCCACAAAAGGCAAGTGGCAGAAAAGAGGAACAGAAGATGATTGAGCCTTAATAGAAATTCCAAGGTGAATGTGACTTTAACATTTTTTTTCTCTACATGATGTGATCTTTTTAGTATGTAGCAGCCGATTTGCAGTGTGATGGCCTAAGAATAAAAGGGAATCAAGGTTTGCAGGGAAAAGAGGGTAACGGTACCTGGATAAAACAAGGCAAGCTTGCTGGCACCATTCCTTAAGAACCTGACAGGGTTACTCTGAAACAAAAGCTCTTATATTTCCCCCACTCCAGCTTTATCAATGAGTCTAAGGAAAAGGCACTGCCTCTCGCTATAAACCCTGTTTCCTTTTTCAGTGTGCTGCTTCAACAAGGTCAGAAACTTTGGGTCGGTCTTTTCACAAGCGATGGAAAGATTTTGTAATTATATTCCTGCACCGTAGAAGGAGACTTAGTAGGAGCCAACATACAGCAAAGATGAGCAAGGCTGCAGGCAAAGGAGGAGCATCTTGCAGAGAGAGTCAGGTCTTTCCGAATGTACCTATTCAGCTCCAGTAGCGCTTTCCCAAGACATTTTCCCTTTCCCCCCTCAACGACAGCAGGCTGGAAACCACTTTGCAAAGATCTTTCCTCCCTTCCCCCACATCACGTTATTCTTTACATCTTCTCTCTTACACTGAGAAAACGATGCAGAAAGAGTAGCCAGTGTTTTCCACACCAAATAATTTGTTGACTGTTAGAGGGCATATGGGCAGGACAAGCGCTGCCTTCAGCAGAGTATCTGTGCCCCCTGTCATTATTTTCTGCTCTCGCTGCCCGTTCCTAGCTCAAAGCAAGCCCTACTTCCGTCCTCTACTCGCAGCAGTCGTTTAAAGGACAAGAGTTTTTTTGTAGCTGTGCTGCAATTCACAATGCCAACACAGAAAGCCTCATTCCTTCTTCACTTTTATCTAGGAATGAACACAAAAGATGGGGTGGGGGAAGGGAAGGAGAGATGGAAGAGTGCCCCGACGTTTCTTCTGGCGTACAGAACATTGGTTGCAATGTTCATGAGAGGACTTAATGTATATTATTGTGGTTACCTATAGAATATTAAATCATAGAGTCATTAAAATATCAGAGGTTAAGTTAACTTAATTTCTGTAACTGTAGAAGAAGAAATACAATTATTTTTATTTGGAGTAATTATCTGTGTGTGAAAATTGCTTTTTAGCTGGTATTTGTATCTAGTTGCTACTTTGGCAAGGTACACATTTTAAGCACAGGGTAAGTAACCACTGCAAATATTAATGAGACTTATCTACCGTAATCCACTACCACCATTTATATAAAAAAGTTCAAACATGATTTTCTGAAGATATGTTCCTTCTTTCTGCTTTATTAATAGCCACTGTTTTATAATATGCTAAAATCATGTATACTAGCAGAGGAAAGCAGAGAAGAGGTATTTAAATTCCTGGAAATTTAGAAAGTCATGTTTCCATGCCAAACAAAACAGACTAAAGTCCTTTTCTTACTGTCACTCATCTCATCAGTAACCTTACTGTGAAAGCCTGCCTCTTTGCTCACATTGGCAAAATATTTTCAAGAAGTTATTTGTGCCATGACAGGTGTGTGAAAATTCCCAATTCCCAATTTAGTTTACCATTGGAAATTTGAAACAGAGCTCAGGGAGGGACCTACAGACACAGTCTCAAGGGGCTCTGACCCCCAGTGAAAGTAACCAACACAGACAAAGTTTCAGTATCTAATCCTTTTACAATTATTATTCTTTCTTAAATTACTATTTTATTATTATTATTTCTTAAATTATTATTTTACTATTATTATTCCTGCTAGTTTAAAAATGCAACCAAGCACAACATTGAAAAAAGACATGACAAGCCTGTGCTATTATCTGCATTATCTCTCTAAGAAGAAAACATGCCTAGCCCGTCCTATAGTAATTTCCTCATTTAGTTAATTGTCCTTTGATTTTCCCTGAACTAAGCATCTGATTACGGATCATGTAACCCCAAAATATCTCTAGGAAACAACCCAGTTGCCTCCCTCTGTAGGATCAATGTGTAGGGTAGGTAAATTGCATTCAATCCCATTTTGCTTTGAGGGTAAGCGTTTGACCTATTTGATATAGAGAGTTGATGAAAAATCATCTTTCAGCTACTGAAATGAAAGGATTTCTTTCCATAAACGATGTGCATGCAATAAGCAACAGAATTAAAAGATGACAACCTTCACTGAGACAACATGAACAACGCAGTAAGAGAAAACACTCATTGCTCCAGATAACTTTTGTCTACTAAAATCAATTGGAACTTCTTCATGTGAACTGTTACAAATTTTACAAGACTTAGTTTACTATTATACAGAAAACTACGTTATGCATCTAGGGAAAAGAAGGGATATGGCATACTTCAGGTCTGCCTACCACTCTGAGAGGCAGAACCCGTTTCCTGCAGAGGTAAATAATGAGATGACAGCAGTGCTGCCTGCCGGGGAGGCTTCCCGCAGGTCTTCAGGCAGCAGCAGTGAGTGGGAAAGGGAGGACCTTGCCCATGTTGCACCTGATGGTAACGTCCGATCAGCAAATACAGAGATTTTAAAACAGAATTCTGCAGCGAAGAAATTACCTTCTTTCTTTTTAAACACTTTGAAACCATATGAAAGGCTCAAAATATTTTCCCATTTTGTATGTTATCATATAAAGTTGAAATAAAATTTGCCACATTATTGACATGAGATACTGAAATTGAGCTGGAAAGCTCTGCAATGAAAGAACGACGCTCTCACGTTGTGCCTGTTTCAAAATGGCATTTTCTCAGTGCCAGTCTGTGTCACTGGAAAATGTCCAACTGACTTCAGGTAAGTATATGACTTATCAGAGGTATATCTCCATCGCTGGGATGCAGGAGAGTGCAAATTATATATTGGTCCTCAGCCTTGTCCTAAAAGGGTGCAATAGTATGCTCTCCCAATACGTGAAACTCATGGCAAAGCTAGCTTACCCTCCCTGCTACAAAAGCACCTCTGGTATTTTTTAGGTATAAAAATATCGGAACTATTTGTGTTCTGAAGGGTACAGAATAGCTTAAGAGAAACAACAAGCTTTGTAAGAACCAACATGACGCATTCACAGCCTTGTTTGTTAAATGCCAAACGATACTCCTTTTTGCAGTGCTTAAACCCACCATCTCTGTTGCAGAATTCATTGGTTTCTCCAGCCTACCTCAACGTTGAGATTTTTTTGTTCTTGCACGCAGCCGGCAGTCTGGCAAGCTAATCGTCCTCTGCTGATTCTGCCAGATGTCTGTGAAATAGAAAGCTGCCCACCACCAAACAGACTGGCAGTTTTATGACTGTGACAATTGCTTGTGGCAAAATTATAATTAGTACACCAATGTTGCTATGCATTCTAAATTGGATCACACTGATTCCTGCTCCAGTTTTTTTAGACACTCTGAATATGGTTTTTAAACAATTGTGAAAACAGCTGCATGTTTACTGCCATTAAAACCAATGCCTACCAGATCTCAGCGTCAGGCACAGGGATGTTTCTCTCGCTCTTGCAAGGTATGGTATAAGTGGAGAGGACTATGCTGTGTTGGTCCAGGGAAGGCTGTCAATGTTGTTCTTAGAGTTATAAAACATCTTTGGATGATTAGAGATAACAGCCCATGTAACATCTCCAAGTGGTTGCTGACATGTAGATTATTCAGACTTTTTGCTAAACAGAGTGCTCCACACAGGGCTGTTGCTGTGATTAAATATTTTTCATATGTGTTTCCATTCCAAGCATTTTTAAACACCTCTAAGCAAGGGAGAGTGGGTGGAGAAATATGACATGCAGAGAAAAAAACTTGGAAATGTAATATTTCACAAAACATACTCTTGAGGAGGTCAGACATGCTGTGTTTCTCCCTGATCGCTGCCCAAAAGCGCATCTCATCTCACTGCCTATTCCCCAGGAATGCGGAAGATGCAATCCCACCAACCTAATTTTTAGATACTGTTGGTACTGCTTAAGGAGGGGACATGCAAGGTGCACACCTCTCTTTAACCAGCTCAATGGGTTGTTTGCAGCCTGGTGCAGCTGGCATGAGGTCCCATGATAGTGGCTGGTGGTGGGGAAGGAGCCACCTTTCCAGGGGCTGTTTCCACAGATGCTCACTCCTCCATGGGGAACCAATGCCTTTCCAATAACGCAACTGTGCTGCACTGAAACAAGGTTTTCAAATGATTCGTCTTTCTATCTAATTGCTCTAATCATGGAAGCAGAGAGCAAAAACCCTGGTGGATGTTTTTTTGTAATTGTGTCTAGCTGTGACCACCCACTACATAAAGCTTAAACAAAGCTGGTGGCTTTTGCTCCTTTCAAGCAACTTACTTGCTGCAACCAAGAAAAAACTGTCTGAAGAGGAAATTGCTCAAGCTGGGGAGAAGACATGCCTGCTCTCACAGCCCCTCTGCTAAGAGCATCTAAAAACAACAGAGCCCTCTGATGAGCACATGGAGAAGAGCCCACCTTGAGCTCTCCTGAACCAAACAGGGACCATCACAGATGGTGGCTTCTCACCACCCGTTGTAAAGCCTGGCTGAAATCATCTGCAGTGCACTTGCAGACTAGTAAAACAAGCCTGATGTGAAATGAAGGGCATAGTAGGCAAGCTGAGTACCATTTTGAGGCTCTTGAGATAAGAGTTAAGGTGAGATGCTCTGCTTGTGTCAGACAGCTGTGTTGCAGGCTAGCAGGAGCTTCCCCACAGACTCTTCCCACCATGAGGGTGATGGCAGCTATCAGGGTGGGGGGTGGGCAGCCCTTGAAATGAGCAGGAAAGTTTTGCCATGTGTTTACTAACCGGCCTTTTGTGAGTTTTATATTTGCAAGTTTTTGAGCACCGCGGCAAGCACTGCAATACAAGGCATCATTGCATCAGTTATAGCATAGCAGCACTTGGGGAAAAAAAAAACTTGCTGGCCAGAGTCTTCAACAGGGAACGTTCAAGAGAACATACAGGGAGCAGCAGATCTTGCTTCCCTAATGGCTAAATGCCTTGTAGGCATTTATCGATAACAGGCACGAATAAAACAACATTCATACACTGCCACTGCATGAGCTGTCCTCCAGTTCTGATTTTCTAATAGTCAGGTGTAAGGTCATGAAGCCAAAAGGTTGGGGGAAAAAAAAAATCACAAAGCCATTTCAGCATTTACTGTAAGGCAGACAAACTGAGGAGAAGAGAAACCCATGTGCCCATGAGGCTCCTGCACACTTCTCACGCTCGCAGTCACCCGACTAGGATGTATGGGCATCTCCAGGGGACATCTCAAAGGGAGCGATCAGCAGCCAGCTTTCAAAAATCCAGCTCTGGGTCTAAACCTTGCTGATTATAGATTGCTGTGTTCACTATCATTGCGCTAACAACCTAACCACTGTTTACTGTTCAGGATAGGCATTTCTGTTGCATTGTATTTTGAAGGGAAATACTCTTTCGAGATGATTCCATTGTCCAAGGCCTGACAGCAAACAAGAAAATCAGCCTTATACATGCAGTGATTAGTCCAGCCAAAATGAGAAGGAAAAAACAGAGACAAAAGCTCTCCTTCTGGGCATCTTCTTTATCATTCTGCATGATGAATCTTAAAAAAGAAAGAAAGGGGAAGAAGCCATAACTCAAACATCAAACAAGAAATAAACACCAGCCTAAAATATCTCCCCTGAATAAGGAAAGGCATCAAATCATTTGTGTGGACATACAAAAATTACTTTACTGATGAAAAATACTTTTGAAGCCTTCTAAGTGAACTTCATTTCTGCTTAAGATAAAAATGTTATGGGTTTGTTAGTTTGTTTTAAAAAAAGGAGACTTGCCTAATTGATGATTAGATAGAATCACTGCAAAAAAGTACCAACTCTGCTACTTAAAAATAAGTATTTCTTAGCAACATGACTCAAGTCTCCTGGAAATTCAAGACAAGATTCACTGGAACTACTCTTAGAATATACTCCTAAATTCAATGTTCATAAGGTAGCACTCTGTAATATATTAATATTGATCTAAGATGTTACTGAAGCTACCTGTAGAAAAAAGTATCTGTCCCATTGCCACAGTAACGTTTTTATATCTGGAGTAAAGGAGATCACTGAAAAACAAGGAAAAAAACAATTTTCTGGGTGTTATGGACACATACGAAAAGAGTCAATGGGAGAAATCTCTACTGCTGTAGATTAGCAATGAATAAGGGATGGCTGAGGGACAGCTGGAAAGCCCAAAGAGACCAATACCGTTGGTTTTTCTCCAGGAATGGCATACAGCAAGTAGCAAATGCTGTGTTACAGAACAATCGCTTGTATATTACATGGTTTTCTCCCACTGGCATTTGCTCTTTTTAGCCTGTCTTTACAGGTTGGTATCATAGTGTTTGGGACACTGTGGAAACGGACAGAAAATGGGAAACTATTGATTCCGTTGAACATTAGGGATTTATAGGCAGTTAGCAATTAATTGAATTGATCGTTTTGGTGCAGCAATTTGGAAAGTAGCTAGAAGACTTTAGGGATGTAGTGAAAAGCTACAATGAAAAGCAATCCCCCTCCTCATCTTCTGCAAAACAGCCACCTCCTTTCATTTAGCAACTTCACTTGCCTTGCTAAAATTTCCCATTGATTCACATATTTTGTGAAATGCATTTATTAAATGATAATGTCTTCTGTGTTTCTGTTTTGTGGAAATACAAATTGCCAGAAATTCACAGTAAAATCCACACAAATGGATGAGTGAGGAATTATATATGAGGATTTGCTCACAGGGTGTCTCTTACCTTGTTTCATAGGTACCAGTGTGCTATTATCAATGACTAATGTAATTTAAACAATTAGCACAAAATCTCTTCTGAATACCATGTTTTGCCCAGGAGAAACATCCTGGTGATCAGCACTATGTAGGTAGGGGTGCATGCATGTGGCAAATGGAGGAGGGAAAGCAGTATTCCTTCCCGTGGCTATCTCCAACTATGCAAAACAACTGGAGCCATTGCCTCTAGCGTACAGCATAGTCATTACAGTATTCAAACCTCAACAACAACAACAAAAAAACCCAAAACAAACAAAAAACACCACTCAAAAACCTGTTACAGTATTCCGGGAATGATGAAAAGCTTTAAGTCACAAGTCTTATGGATGTAGGGGCTATATTGATCCACCACCTTCCCCTCCATTCCCATTGGCTATTTTCTCAGCAGCTGCACCTCCAAGCACTCTCCCATAGTCTCCTCTGTGGAAAACCAGCAGCGAAAGAACAGAATCAAAGGAAATACACAGCTTTAATGGGATGTCAGACAATTTGGCTATTAATAACACTTGATGTCACACCTTCAGGGAAGCAAAAATGCTACTGAAGGGGAGCTAAAATAGGCCAGCTTCGACTCGGTATGACTACAAGAGCCGCAGCTGGCCAAAGGCAGCCCTACTGCAACTCACAACTCCAGAATAATTGTTCTCTTTAAACTATCTGGCCAAGATCTGTGTTTTCAGTGATTTTGCTGTCAGTAAATTAAAAACAATAAAGAGACAGCTAATATACTTCTGGCAATTTGAATGTTATTTCACGTTAATTAGCCAGGTCAGCCTTGCTGCAACACTTGAACTAATTGTTGGAAGGCAGTATCATCAGTTCAGTGCTAGGTAGCACTGACAGAGCTGTTCAGCAGCTAATCCATCATTCAGAGACAGAAGCAGCATTTAGAAAGAAGATACAAAGCTTCGGGGATTGCCTTTTCTCTGTGACCCACTGATGGAGCCTGTTATTAGTATTAATGTTTTATTAATGAAGATGCTAAAGGAGAGAGACAACATTTTCAGACCTGCCTGGACCTGGGACCCCTAACTGTCTCTACCATGGTCCATTTCCCAAAAGCACAGAGCACTTATAATTCCAAATGAGGAGCAGCAGCTGTCTTTACTGATCTGGCTAACCACTTGTCCACAGCCACGCAGGCACTGGCTAGACTGTGTGGCATAAAGCAGAGCTCCCCTTCCAGCACCACCAAACTTGTTGCAGAAGGAGCGCATCAGCATGACATTGCTGTGAGGCAAAGCTTGTTAAGAAAAGGTTTTGCATTACGGCAGCAGAGCCGTGCTTTCCCCCTGCCTTCAGCACTGCCCTGTCTTGCTCAGGGCTGGTGACAAGTTTGTGCATCCCTGGGGGAGCCCACAGCACCCCTGATAGCCCCACTCTGATTCTCTGAACAGCCTTTTCCCTGCCTTCACTATAAAGTTATTCTCTTTGTTCTACATAAATGCTGTTCAGAAAGCCTAGTGACAACCTGCTTAGAGGAGAAAAAAGGAGCATTTGTCCTCTCTGACTACAGTACAACATACATACAAATATACTTCTTAGCTATAAAGGATTAATTCTTGTTTCCAAAAGTAATTGCTAAAGGTTTGCTCCCTAGAAGACAAATACAGCTGATTAAGAGTGGTTATTGTTGTGTATTAAAATCATTTTTTGTCGTTTTGACCGAACATATTAAACTACTGTAAGAAACCACAGTTTGCTGCTGTCAGTGAGAATTGCATTTGTCATACAAAATTAGACAATAAACAGGCATGTGAAATTGTCTTATACTGATGCCAGGCCAACGGTTTATTATTACTCAATTTTGGGGGCAGATTCCTCAACTGAAGACGTCAAATTGGGTGAGAGACATTCACTTGATTAGTCTACTGGGTCATTTTCTGACTGTGGATGCCTCTGCAGCTCACTCTAGCAAGAGACACATTTTAAATATCAGTAAAATTTTTATTCCATTTATTTATCAGATTATGAAAAGAATGGCTTAGCTGTAGCTTTTTGACCTAACTGAAGAAAAGACAGTAAGTCTGTAGAAAGACTCCAACCTAATTGATCACTGGTTTAGGTCCATGATCTCTAAACATAAAGGTTAAAAATAAGTAAATAAAAAATAGTAATAACTGTCAAGACATTTTTTTTTCTGGTTAAGCAGTGTGCAATTGTTCTGCTTTTCCTACGCTCCTGCTGAAGATAACATATGGCTATATAGAAAACTCTGCCAATGCAGTGCACAAAGCATTCACATCTTCTCTCCCTATCACAATACTTAAAACAAAACAAACCAACTCTTCCTTTAAATGCCAGATCCTAGTGGATCTGACACATTTTTTTGCCCAAAGAAAAAAGAAACAGCATTTTAATCCCTGAAAAACTGGTATTTATGTGTGCAGCCATCATGTATGGTTGCTATGGTGACATAACAGTTGGCTAAATTCAATCAGTTCCCCCTATTATTTTGATATTTTGTTTAAGAAAACACCACTTCAAAAAGAAAGGTCCCTTCCCCCTTCCCTTCACACACATCATTTAAGAGTACTCAATGGGCTTACTACTGGACTGGTCATTGCGACATGACCTTATCTTGAAGCAAAGCCTCTCTTGAGGAAACCCCTAATAAGCACCAAGAATAACCAGTTAATAAACTGTGGAGACATTTGACACATTACATTCTCCTTTTACCTTCCTCCATCTTACCTAACCAGTACATTCCTGTATCCTTACACACTAATCTGTCTTTGCTGAGGCTATTTTTAACATATCAGCTACCTAAGCAGCTGGATTTTTTTT
>VYXH01000463.1:266439-299917 GCA_013397275.1 Burhinus bistriatus | reverse complement strand
TTTTTTTTTTTTTTTAATTACGTGTTTTCCTTTTCTGGCTTTCTTCAGATAAGTAGAATTCCATTTTCAGAAACACAGAAGTTTTAGCCACAGTGAAATCATTTTGCAATCCCACAGTGATATGTATAATGTTCAACGTCACTAAAACTGAGAGCTTTTTAGAGTCACTAAACGCAAGTTCCGCCTTCCAAATAAGACAAATATTAAAGCTCAGTGAGGGAGTTTGAAAAAAATCTGATTAAAGAAGATGGGAGGTCACTTTGGTCCCATCAGTATGTCTAAAACGGCCATGAAAACTGTGCAAAATGAGTATAGTTAATATGGGATCAGAGAAATCTCAGCCCCCAGGAAAGACATGGACATGTTGGAGCAGGTCCAGAGAAGGGCCACAAAAGTGATCAGAGGGATGGAGCATCTTCCTTATGAGGACAGGCTGAGAGAGTTGGGGTTGTTCAGCCTGGGGAAGAGAAGGCTCCGGGGAGACCTTATTGCAGTTTTCTAGTACCTGAAAGGGGGCTTGTAAGAAAGATGGGGATAAACTTTTTAGCAGCGCCTGTTGTGGTAGGATGTGAGGTAATGGTTTTAAACTAAAAGAAGGTAGATATAGACTAGATAGAAGGAAGACATTTTTTACAGTGAGGGTGGTGAAACACTGGCACAGGTTGCCCAGAGAGGTGGTAGATGCCCCATCCCTGGAAACATTCAAGGTCAGGTTGGATGGGGCTCTGAGCATCCTGATCTAGTTGAGATGTCCCTGCTCATTGCAGGGGGGTTAGACTAGACCACCTTTAAAGGTCCTTTCCAACCCAAACCATGCTATGATTGTATAACTCTAAATGACACCCAGTGCGTTTGTTTAGGTTTTAAGAAACTGATTGTTAGCTTATTAATGGGTCTGTCTTAAAACATAGCCCAATGTGTCCTGTTTCACCATGCAATCGATCTCAAGAAACTCCATAGCAAAAGTACAGAGAAGACAGATGCAGAGTTGACCTGCACCTGCAGAGTTCCTCTACCTTGCAGGCAGAGTGAAATAGTAGCGATCTCTGTGCACGACCTTGTGATAATTTTTAAGGCAAACCTGGATTTGAGCCAGACCGCAGATGCAGATGTTAGCAAGATGTAGGATCTTTACACACGCAGAGACAGACGCTGAAACCCAAGAGCTTCAGACATGCACTTTCCTTCCTTTTCAGCCCAGTCCAGCCCTGCGTTACCACTCATGGAAGTGGGTCCCAGGCTTACTGGTGGCCTTGACACAGTGCTGGGGAAAAAGAGTTGTTCTGCTTCCTCATCCTGCTGTTAGAAACAAAATGCTACTGGAATGGATGATCTTTTGAGCCAGGGAGTAAAGCCTGAGCCCATGTAAGCCTTATACCGTGGTCTGCAGCACCTCAGTAACCTCAGGGGTTCCTTTCAACTTTCTGCTTTTCCTTCTCATCCCTGCTGTTCATTCATCATAAAAACAGACAAGCTCATATTTTAATGACAACTCGAGAGATCTCTCTTCCTCTCTTTCCAGCCAAGGACATTGGATTCAACTCAAGATAGTGTTTCAAAATGTTTTCCCTGCTTAAAAAGCTTACTGAGTTTTTAACACATCCTTAAGAAACGCCAAAAAAATGCATTTTATACAGCAGCTGAAAATTAAGCTAGCCCTGACAACCAGCTCCCAAATTCAAATTGTTGCAATAATAGAAACATGTATATTTATATTTTAAGAATGCTTTTCCCATCAATGTGGCAGCACACAAAACTCACACCTAACCAAAGGAAAAGGTCTTGCTTAGATGTATGGTTTGCAGTGGCGGCATGCCTGAGGCCGTTATTTTGCCATATTGTTTCAATTCCACTTTTATTTCTGTTCTGAAGGTATGTAGTTAAGTCGACAGTAAAGGAAACAAAGCACTCTGCTTACAGGTAGAGAGAGAATTGTAGGGCATTTTAATGTGAAAAAACCACGAATATTTCAAGGTTTTACAAAGGATTGTCTGCTACAAGTCTGCAAAGCAAATCTGAGACCATCACAGAATGTATTAGCATTATTTGCATTAATTTACTTGTACTAAACCCTCACTGACTGATGCCTGGCAGAAGAGATTTATTTTGTGCACCAAAGGATCTTCCATTTGGAGTTTACAATGAGCAGATGGGAGCAAATGAGAGTAATGATCTTTTTCCTTCAGTGTACTTAAATAAGACACTAGATAGAGCCTGGTGTCACAATAGAATGGAACTAATGCCATTTATGGATATTACTACATTTTCTATGCTCAGAAATGCTTAGGAAGTTTGACAGTTTTTCAGGTACTACCAAAAAGCCCATTCAGGATCCTGGTCTCTTTTGTGGAATAAGGTAAGTTTTAAAAGATTAAGAACAGCATCAAAAACTTTACTTGATAGGTACCATAGCAACACCACCACCAAACTCTGATGAGCTCTAGAAGGTGTCAGAAACATTTCAGCAGTTTCATTGAATTTCCAAAACAGATTTACAAAGCTTAATGCACATCAATTATTTACTTGCAAGCCCTCTGAAGGTGCTGGGTTTTGAAGCATGTAATTGAGGGAGGACCATGAAAGTTCATGTTTCATGGGCTGCCTCAGCTAGATGGGATAAACATGCCCGAGATGCCACAGTACCTCTTTAGACAAAAAGTGTTCCAAAACTTAGGGCCAAGGACCTTGCCACCAGCTCACAATATTAGACAAAGTGCTTTAAGTTGCATCATCACTGCTGATTTGAGTCCCTTCGGGTTAACCTAGCTTAAAAGGGCAGTCACACATAAAGGAAAACTGAAACTACCATAACAAATTGTTTTGGCAGGAGATGAGCTGTTCAAGTTGAAGTGCGGGAGCAGAGATGGGACAGCCAGGAAGCCAACACCTGAGCTAAGCATCTGTGTGAACGCTTGAAGGACACAGCAAGCAATTACAGGCAACTTTCACAAATTCTTCACCAAAATCGGGTCATTTCCCATCCCTTGCTACTTTTTTCCTGCCCTTAGTTCACCTTTTATTTTGCTGTTCTTGGTCCTGTGTCCTCATTCAATGGTTTTTTTTCTTCAAAGAAAGACCGACTAGAACCAGTGAAGCCCCAGTACCAGCTGGCATGAAGGCAAGTCCATTTCAGAAGAAGAATTAATAGGAGAGGTACTGTACACTGGAAGCTTGTTTTTTCCAAAGAAAAGATATGGGAATAGCAAGCTTGAAATTACTGCAAAATAAGGAATTGTTTGCGGAATGCTTGTGTGTTTTTTTACCTCTCAATAATTTATTTGGTTTTTAAACCATGACTCCTCCAGACTGCCTGTTCAGAGAAGACATTGCAGCGTAAATTTTAAAATAATTTATGTGCAACAGCATTGTAACATTTAAAAAACAGCCATAGGAAACATTTATTTCCAAATAATTTCTGTCAAATCACTGAGTACCCAAAGGAAAACAAATTCTGCCCAACATTTACGCGCACAGAGCATCTGCACATCTCACTTTAATTTAAGCAGAAGAAAGAAAATCTTTTTTTGTCCATAAAGGAGAAAAAAAAAGTTTGGATAAATCACTTCTTTGGATTTGGTCCAAAAAGTAACCAAGCAGGCTTCAGGCACTGCCTTCAACCCTGCAATTCTGAAAAGACCTGCTCAGCTGGTGTTGGAGGTCAAGTTTCTTACACTCATTAAAGCTTTACTTCCACACACGTGCAAAAGAATAATGACAATACGGAAGCAGCTCAGTGCTCAGCTGTACCTAAGCCTAATTAACACTCACCATTCCTGTGCCCATATCTCCGACAGTTTAACCCAATAAAACGTACTCAGGTTGGTAGTACTGTATACTAACAGGATCAGTTCTCGCCATCAAGGACATTTCAAAAAAACTTTAAAAAGTTATGGTTAAGAAAGAACTGCAGTAACAAGATAGCACAAAATTTTGCATGCTTATTCAAGAAATAGAAACTTCAGATTCAGTTCCTTCCCCCGCCCGAAAAGGGTTTGAGTCCTGTCCACCTGCTCCCAAACAATTTAGACCTACCCACCCTAAACCTACCAGGCTGCTTTGAACCTGTAAATTTAGGGAACCATAAAGAAAACAATTTAGTAATTCAGTGATATGGAGAGGGCAGATATAGGCATACCTGTATAGACCTGTGGTTTAAGTTTTCTCTTGGTTTTGCAGAAGACTGGATTTTGCTTTTTTGGAAAGGAAAATGAGACTTTTTCCAGTTTATTCCATGGCAATTTACTGTACAATTGAATCTGATTGCTAAGTTTTTCACCTAAGGATGGATAACGCCACTCTACCTCCTGAGTACATTTTATGAGAAAGGACTGTTTCTATTAAAGTTTTGGAGAGAAGGAGTGTGCAAAGGAGAGATGAGTTTCAAGCCATCAGGAGGGCTTTCCAGGCAGGTGCCCCAGGTTAGCACAGGTGTGGTGCCTTGGAGTATGATTCAGACCCACCTCACCACTCTACAGACTTGTAATCATGGTAAGGTAGTGTATGGACCTCAGATAACTTTCTTTTCAGCATGCTCTCAGATCCTCACTCATGCTATCTTCTCTGCTCATGAGTTTGGGCACCGCAGTTCAGCCACACTTGGTACTGGTCCTGTTCCTGCTTCAGCACCCCAAATTTCACCTTCATTGCTTCTAACACTTCATTTTCTATAGCAAACTGAGCAGTTTTCTTGAAAAATTCAAATAAAACTTGGAAGCAAGAAATTAAATGTCACCAATAATCCCTTGGGTTACAATGCAGCTCCTGGAAGAGCGGTGAAAATCAAAACTTTCACGATGCAGCATTTAAAACAAGTTATGTGCACTTTCCAAAGGGTGGTGTGAGGATTTTCTAACTGCAGGGACATATCGCTATCTGCCTTGCTCCAGCTTAGCCCAATTTCTCAAGTGGGAAGGCTCCTACTGGCTCCCACAGGGCCACCTCGCCCAGGTGAGCACCTGTGCAAGCTCGGTCATTTCAGTACAGCTCTGCAAAGTGGTTTTTTGCAGTTATAGGGAGCATCCCTTTCCTCAGCTCAGCATATCAGCAACACTCAGCTTTCATTTAAAAAAAAATAAAAAATACATCACTTAAAAGGAAGGTACCAGCTGGAACAGATTGCCTTTTTGGAAACCTTGGATACATATGTAACAAGGAGATAAGGTGCTATTTATGAAGATCCTTCTGAATACCTTAATCAAGTAGGCATTGATGGATGGCTGAGATAAATATTTCTACTCTCTACATTTTTACCTGAAGTCAACAAGTTATACATGAAAGTCCCCACAGGATACACACATTCCCAGGCTGTGGCAGTACACAGAAATGGTGCGTTTTATGTTAGCTATGATCATCTGTCCTCATCTGCTTGATCGCTAGGTTTAATCTTGAAATTGATATACCCAACCAAATTTCGAAGATTCACATTACATTCCACAGCATGGTGGTGGTTTTTAATTTTTAAATAACTTGCCTGCAATGCTGTGACTCAGAAGAAGTGTGAATGACAGAAGGAAACTTATTAGATTAAAGACAGTTTGTTGGAGAGAGTAGGGAAAATGAATTCACTCCCAGGAGCAGGTCCAATGTTTTATTTTATTAGCAGAGATCCAGGAGCCTGCTTCCCACTCTGCTCCAACTCATGCACTAATCGCTGTTGTGAGGAGCCCTTCAAGTCAAGGCCATACAAAGTCTGAAGATGGATTAAATTTGCCTCATATAACATAGGAGTAGTCCCAAATTCAAGTTTAGTTTAGGTTACAGCTTGAAGAAATCCATTCATCTCTGGGTATTCAAGAAGGTGGAAATTTCCCAACTTTTGTTGAAATAGCCCGTTATGGGGCTAGGGACCCACAAGCGCTTTGCCTTTAGGTACTCAGCAACACTTCAGTCAACACCTTGTCTGGAATACCTTAGCAGAGTCTTATAGTACCTTATATCTGCTCTGAATATTTTACTCAGAACCGCTCAAATCTCAGACAAGCTAACTACATCAGTCCCTACTTTGAGCCTTTGCCTCTAGGATCCATTAGTTAGTTTTTTACTATTGCCACAACTAAAGAAGTCTGTTGTATTTGCACACCCTGAGAACACAACCAACCAAAGCCATGCAAAAAGTGCAGCTGAAGTGAGAGAAGATATTGTCCTTTTTCACTCAGCACACAAGTAATTAAAGTGAAGCTGTCAAAGTCCTGGGTACAAAAATCGTATTTTTCTTGGGGAGATGCAAGTTTGCATCTCTGACTTTTCAGAGTAACGCCACTGCCAGTTACAAGGCAGACTTGTGCAATGCTTGCTGAGGGGGCACCAGGTTACCTCCAGAGATCCCCACCAACCTGATCACTCCCTGAGGCTAATACAGGGATGTCCTGTGCCCCTCTAGCTAGAGGGGGCCCTGTGCCCTCTATACAACATCACAGAAAAAGTTTCTAAGTCCACACAATGTTTCTGTGCTGAACAAGTAATAGCAGGTGCTACATCATGCAGGGCTAGAGCTAGACAGTGGTGATTTTTTTTTTTTTAGCTTTTGAGACAGCCAAACTGCGGGGGAAGAAAAGGTTGTGAAGTGGATGTCTGGCATTGCTTAGAGGGGAGCCCAGGTGACAGAGGCTTACAGCTTTGCAGTTGTAGGGAAGGCAAAGCCTGGGAGCTGCTGTGCTACCGTGAGACGATGGTGGTTGGTGCTGCAAAGGAAAGAAAGAGGTAGAGGGAGGCTGGACCTAGCTGAGCTGCATGGCAGTGCTGAATTTAAAAAAGCATCAGTTGTTAGCGACTCAAATGAATTATGAAGTATTTCTTCACAGGGTCTCACAATTTCTTCTTTTGAAAGTGTTCCTCACACATGAACACTTTTAATATTTACTGGATAAGAGAAAGCATGCTTTGATATCTCAATAGATCACTAAAGAGATCGTCTGCATTACAAAGACACTTAAGCACGCACGCAAAAAAGGACAAACACTTGGAAGCAAGAAGGAGATACTGAGTAGGCAGGAGGTAGAAAGGCAAGTTTATTTGGGCAAAAGAAAGATCTGAGCCAGAGATTTCCACAGTCCATGTTGGGACTGTGTCCTGATCTACCAGGCTGCTCGGTAAAAGAGAGGTGATTCCTCTTTCTTCAGTGAAATTTTGTAAGGAAATGGCTGGTTACGCTGTTCAGAGAGAGGTCCCAGCTAGCAAGTCCACACGAAGTGGATAATCCAGCACCTGGAGTTGGGTGGTGAACTTACACCCAAATGGAAGTTAATTTCTGAAGGCAGCTACTTTGTCTTACAAGAGTATCTTACGCTGTATAACACAAAATGATCGATTTAATGGAATATCATCAGAAAAGGCAAGAACCTTACAGGAATTACTCCAAAAAGAAGTTTAGAGTTCTTGAGGAAAAGAGTTATTTTTTATTTCTTTCTACAGGTTTCTTATCATTCAGATTTTATTCAGCATCTCTAATAAAAGATGTTTAAAAACAACAACTCCTTAATGAAAAAATTTGCTCTGGTTTTCCTTCATAGAAAAGTCAGACAAAGAATATAGTAATTTTCCTAAGATAAGAAAATTGAACTTCTAAGCCCAGCTACAGAAAAAATACCCTTAGAATATATACCTTTTAATGAAATTCATTTAATTATTTTGCTGTCTAAACAGAAAACACACCATAGATTCATTTTTTCTATTTATTCAAAATATCAATATTAATTAAAAACAAGCAAACAAACAAACCCCTCCACCAAAATTTAGGAGGTTTTTTATTAAAGTAGGTTCCCACCCAAATGACATTTCCCATCTTTTAACAACAACTGTGCTCACAAACTTGGAGGCTCTGATTACACATCTGAAATCCAGAGCTGCATTAGCACTTCAGCAGAAGGTAAGGAACACAGTTACTCAGTACATGCATCAGATTTGGTGGCCTGACAGATGTTTTACTAACACCTAGGAGGGAAATAATTGACAAACTGAGCGTATACTAAAGCAATACATTCTGCTTCCAAAAAGCAGGCTGCGGGTGTGGGACTCAAATAACCAGATACAGACAAGTGCTTTAGCAAGATACCCCAGAGAAGGAATGAAATTAACCAACCTCCTGACATATAAAATGGCAGATGAAGTATTCTGGGAGAAAAGAAAAATAGGACTGATACACTCCTGATTTAATCTGATTTTGTAGAATATGAACCTGGCTTAGATTCTCTGTAACACATATTTGTCAAATATGAAAAATGTAAAAGTATATGCCACATCAAAACTAAGCTACAAAACTTCTTGTACTTCCAAGATTACATGGGAATCCTTTTTTGCCTCCAAGCTAAATGCACCAGAAAAAAACCAAAAATTAATCCAGAGCTGCCAGGTACGTCATCTTCAACTCATCTGACCACTGGTATTACAATGAGCAGCCTGTTATATCATTTTTTTTGCTTCCTGTCTTTCAAAGCTACATGGAGCTTTCTCAGGTCCTCTGAGTGCAAGGAATGTCACATCAAATGAAATAACTGGGGTAATGCCAAGACAATTTCAAGTTGTGAAACAAATCTGCAAGGTACAGCTGGGGAAAAGCTCTAAACCGAGCAAAAAGACTGCTGAATTAATGCAGGTACAAAGTATTATACACAAGCTGTTGTGTCAGAAGCAGTTGCCTTGGAAAAGCAAAGCAAAGTTTCCTAGAAACTCCAGTTATTGTGCAGAATAAAATCCTTATGGCTTGTTGTACTGAGCAGGAATAGGCAGGACAGAGCTGCACTAGTCTCTGCCTCCTCCTCGTGACTCTGAGCCGAGTGCCTCTCTCCTCATCACAAGCCTTACAATTAAAATGCAGTAACATCCAGAGGACAGAAATCCTCAGTGTCAGTATGGCTGCATGTCTAATCAGTGGTGGCAATCCATAATTCAGTTACTTAGATACGAATGACCTTGGGTAGCTTTTGGTTTTGGAGAGTGAGGCCTGAAACTAAATCACAGAGTCACAGAATTGTTAGGGTCAAAAGGGACCTTCAAACATCATCTAGTCCAACCCCTCTGCCATGGGCAGGGACATCTTTCACTAGATCAAGTTGCTCAAAGCCCCATTCGACCTGACCTTGAACACTGCCGATGGTGGGACACCCACAGCTCCTGTGGGCGACCTGTTCCAGTGTCTCACCATCTTCACCAAAGAATTTCTTCCTTATATCCTATCTAAATCTACCCTCTTTCAGTTTAAAAATCATTGCTTGTCCTGTCGCTACAGGCCTTGTTAAAAAGTCTTTCTCCTTCTTTCCTATATAAATACCCTGAAGATCTCAAGTATGAGGCAAAGGTGCACTGTGCTGTATAGCAGCTACGTTCCTTCCATTTGAGATTCCCAGAGTGCTTAATAAACATCTGTTGAGCTTCATAACACCCTGGGAGACGTGCATGACATTTTATGGAGGGATGAACTGAGGTACAGAAAGATTAATTGACTTGCCATACACTGACTTTGCATCAAGCATCTGTCAGATATTTTGAAATGCACAGATTACTTCAGCTTCTCAAGGGAAGTCAGAGCTCCAGTGACTTCTACATAGTTATGCCTACAGGCACCTGCTGAGGATCAGACCAAAGCAGTATGATCGCTCAGTAGAAATGAGACAAACCAACGGAGATTTGGTCCTGGTAAAATTTAGATATGAGTACCTAATTCGTATCTCTAAGATTAAAAGATTGGCCCCATGCAGTACACCTGAAATGTTTCTTCAGCAGCATGATTTCCAATCAAAAGATTTAAAGTTGAGGTTTAAAAAAAGTCTAGTTTTCACAATATGTAAAAAAAAAAACAAACCTTCCAGACTTTTTCTAATGTTGCATATCAGTATTTTTATTGCTCCAGAGGTCCAAATTCAACCTTACCTAAGCATGTGCAAACATCTAAGTGTACAAGTTATCCAACAGAAGTTCAGGTTCACCAGTATGAGTGTACCTAGAAAGTAATATAATGAATCCATTTCATTTAGAGGGTCCTGAATGTAAATATTCATTTTCCAAAGTTAATGCAGGTTCATCTTTCTATTGCTCCTCTTGTTCTAAACTGCTGGTTGTAGGACAAAGATGTGCAAGGAAAGGGTTTGACAGAGTATCCTGTACATTCAGTTCAGACTTGATTAAGAAATTATGCAGTGTTAATCAAAGTTAACAGTTTCAAACAGTTTTCACAGAAGCCAAAAGGGTGAGACACATCAAAATACATTAATACTTCACAGAGAACATTTTGTATTGGCAGGAATTATGATTTTAAAAGGTGTAGTAACCACATCTTTCTCAGACACTGCCTTTAGTATTTCAAGGACAAATTAAACTACTAAGGAGAGCAAGAAATACTTCCGAGGTTGTCCATTTATTCAGAGAAGTATTTCCACTGAAATAAATGTAGCGTGCATTGTCAAGATAGTCTTTCGGGGAAAAAACAGTCACAGTCTCCATGGAAATGATGCATAACATAAAGAGAAAAAAACAGGTTGAAAAATATGGGGTGGTTTGGGGTTTTTGTTTTCTTTTGTTTTTTTACACAGAGATAACCATTTTGTTATGTGGCTGTTAGAAACATTTACAGTCGCCCTTATGACAACAAGGTCTAGTGGTCCTTAAAAGACTTTCAGCTCTAGGCCTCAGAGTACCTGAAATTTTCATATATTTCCCCTTTGCAGATGAATACAAACTTTATGAGCCATTAACCTCAAGCAATTTATGTATGAATAATTTCCTTTATACAATTTGTGTTCGAGTCCTCTTCCAAATGACCACATGACTATACACTAACTGGTTCGCCTCACTTTATTTTTACCTATGTGCAGGTCTAAAAAAAAAAAAAAAAATGGATATGGCCTGTTAACATTACAAAACTCTACCTAAATGCACAAGCTATTTTTAATAAGCTTTTTTTTTCCCCTCGTCCTGAGAAAATTCTTCACATGGTTTAGTGGTGGTTTTGGCAGTGTTAGGTTGATGGTTGGACTCAATGATCTTAAAAGCCTCTTCCAACCTAGACAATTCTACGATTCTATGATTTACTTCAGATTTTAAATCCTCAGCCCCCTTTTTTCTGTTTTGTAGAGTCTAACTATGAAGGCCAAGCTAAGTTGCCAGTTTTTGGAGGTTTTTTGGGGGTGTTGTTTGTTTATTTTAAAATGGTACTATCAACAACTCAACCAATTTATGTAAGCTGCCTCTTCCTGTGGAAAAGGATGTGCTTATTTGACACCAGTCAACAAGACTTTTCTCACTTTTGCCAGAATAAATCTAGTTGGACTGCACTGATAATGGTCAAGGTCAAATGATTTGCATACCAGCTTACGTCTCAGCTGCAGAAACTGAAACAGTCAGCAGCAAAATGCTGATTTAATTCTTAACATTTCACTCTTTTTCACCTCTTACTTGGGCTTGTGACTCCCTTTTGTGCTGCATATTCACAGACCGCCTTGCTGTGCTGGAAGATAAATGCAGAAAGAGGAGCTACTGATTTGATATAAGGCAAACAACCCCTAATCCTATTTATTTTCTTTCTAAATTACTGAAGAGTTGGCTCCACCTTATATTCTCTGCCTTCAGTTCATGAAAAATAACTGTTGCATAAGGCGTGAATAATATTATGTTATATAAATAGCTTGTAGTATATGAACATGAAAGTGTATATTTATGGAGTGAAAAATGCGTAAAAAGCCAATTGCTTTCTTCCCCTTTAACTCGGTGGGAGTTTTCTCCAACAGTTTCTTAACTATACTCTTTAAAGCTTAAGTGTTTTCCAAGAGGATTTGGGAAAAGCTGGCAGAATTCCTTTAACTTCAAACCCCACCAAATTAGCGTCATTTCTCCCCAGCTTCTTATGTCCTCACAGATAGGAACTATGTAAGAAGTCTCTTGCTACCGTGCTGCTTGTCAAATTATTAGCTCTATATGTGAAAACTAAACCAGTAATGAGACAAGGAGGCCCAGGAGATGTATGCCGTAGTAACAATACCATGTTGATGCTGCATTTGAGTATTCCCTAGCTGTTAAAGCAGCGATGGCTAATTCTATGTCAAACAGGATCTGTGCTATTAAGCTGACTTCCCTACGTTCCTTTACACAGCATTGTGAAAGTCCTTTATTTTCCGGCTGGGTTGTTTTCTTTGATGTTGCTTTATTAATGTGCATATCCCTTCTGCTTTGCTTATGCGAAAAGCTAAAGTAGAAAGCCAAAAAGAAAACTGCGATAATTACCATTCTGTACTTTTACTCTCTGAAGGGACTAACTGGCATAAGAGATTTGTAAGAGCATTTATATCTTTCTGAATCCAGTGTAAGGCAGTTGTCTACTGCTTGCCCATAATTCTGTTCTTGGTTTTTGTTTCTCATTCCTTTATGCTTAGTTTTTTTCTATTTTAGAAGAGATACACATTTTTTAAAAAAAATACTACTCACTTTCAGTGCTGTACAAAGTCCGAGGTAACTTAATCCAGCTGTTTACCAAGGCAAGGCAAAGTGGTTTAAGGGTACCCCTTGCTACTTCGGGCAAGGTAGGCCTGTCCTCCAGAAGGCTTGCCTTCATCTTGCCATTCAAACTTTCACATTTTACTGAGGTAGAACAGTAAAGAAGCCAGCCTCCAATCTCACCACCTCGAGGTTTTTCCATGATTTCAGTAAAATGCACCTTTCTGAAAACTCAATCAACAAGATTACTTTTCTCCTTAGCAAGGCGTAAAAATGCTTTTAGACAAAAGAGAAAGGAGGAAGCTGTGGCACAAATTAGTTACGAAAACCAAGAAAGTGAAACTGCCTCAGGACCTCTTCTATATGTGATTTTTATTTGTCTGTAGGAACACGGATACCATCTATTTGCTACAGCAGCAACCTTTCCCCGGGTCTCACAAATTTATTACCCAAAAGAATCACCCCCTTATGTAACACACTGCCAAAACCACAACTCTTCAACAACCCAATGGGTACATGCGTGGCACTGATCAGAGCCCACATTTGCACCACCATCACCAGAGAAGCTTCATATTTATGTAATTTATCAACACAAATGTAAATTATCCTTGCAAATAAGAAAAACCAAAGGTGAGAAAGTCACAGTGAGTAGATAGGGTGCTTTAAGTCAATTGCAAGCAACTATAATTAAGCTTTCCTTTGATTTTTGCACTCATTGCTCTTTTTTCTTGCATTGAAAGGCAAATCTGCCAGGGCTGCTGCTCGACGCTGCATTCATCACAGAGGTGACCATGGGACCCCTGTACCTCAAGGTCATCAACAGTTTGATCAAGCCAAAATGCAGTAAGGTAGGAAAGCGGCCATCAGTCCCTACCACCTGTCTCCTCTCCTCTGTGAATGGAGGCAGTAGGTGACCTTGCAGGGAGAGGCAGGAGCTGCAGTGGAGGCAGCACCACATGGGCACCAGTTAACCCAGGAGATGCCAACCAGAGGGAGAGAGACTGTGCTGTGGAGCATGCAAGAAGTGGCATGCTGTAAATCACAACTGTGTGGCAGTTGCTGTGGTAACCACACCTTTTTAAAGAGCAGTTGGTAGATAAAACAGATACGCACTATCACACCTATCCCTTGCACATAGGTGAAGGCTGCAAAAGTATGCATCCCTCGCGTCGCATAAGCATTTATTTTCATTTCATGAGTTGTCAACCACCACCTCTCTGAGAGCTCAAGACAAGTCTGCAGAGAAGGAGAAAGAGAAAGATGAAACAAATAGACTGGGTTCCCTGATTTCTCTGTACAGTTGTGAACAGCAGCAACCACTCAGACAAAAATTCTTCCATCCTGTAATGCCTTTTTCCCCTTTACTGTTTTTTCAAGCTTATGAATGCATCATTCCTAACTCAAATTTCAGCTGAGTTGTCTTGTTTGTTTTGATACATAGACAGTTATATTTCATGAGTTTACAGAAAAAAAACCCCACTGGCATATTACAGTGCTGCTAGAAAGGTGTTTACTTTCTTATTGTTAGTAGGTGCTTTGCTAAATATATCAGTACAATTCCTTATCAGTTAAAGAATCCTCTACTGCACAATAAATCCTGATGCTTGCCCTGTAGAGGACAGATGTGGGACCTATACTTGAACCCGATCGCAGTTCATTCTAAAAGACTTAGTTTGGCATGAAGAAATTAGCAACACCATTTTGTGTTCTACAGGATGGAACCATCATTACAACCTCTCCTTTGAGCTTTCTTTTGGTGTACTGGATCCTCTCTCCTCCAAGTCACTTAGAAAAAGCAGAAATGAACTGGTAACCCTGACACAACCATAACCAAAACCACCCATTAGGTCACACAAGGACCCAAGTCACAAACAGGCATTTCTGTGATGTTGAAACCTAAGAACACTTTGTCCTACCAGAGAATTCGTGATGCACCACAAGCCAACATAACAGAACCAAAAAGCCTATGGATACATTGATTTATATATACTATATTCCTAATATATCCCCAGTGATGCCGCATATTTATTAATGGATGAATTATCACAAAAATCTCAAAGCTAAGCTGCTGCTGAAGGCCAGTTCAGTGTAGTTCACTAGACTCGTAAGCAAGATACAGTGTGTTGCAGGCTCGTATATAAAATGCAGTTTTCAACACTGAGCTTGAGATGTGTAGATTTTTAGCTTATTGGCCTCAGGATCTTGAAAACAGAAGGCGTATCTATGCTGTCATGGGACATGAAAACAGATCTGTATAATACTCCTTGGTATTAATCAGTATTAAGTCAAAAGGAAGAAAAAACCAAACTGATGATATGCTGCTTTTATCCTTAAGAAAATCCAAAGTACAACAAAACACAGCCCACAGCCATTTCTGTTTTTCTGAGGGGGAAAAGAATGGCAGAAAACAAACCAAGCATGCCCTGTGTTAATCTAGAGAAATATAATAGGAGTTTATCTAGAAGATATCTTATCAAACAAATAGATGTGTTATAGCAGAGTTGAGAATGAGACTTTGCATATGTGGTTGTTCGCCACTATTAGAAAGGTGATTTGTGACCAAAACAAATAAATATCAGAGGTCAAGATACTTTCAGAATCAGAGCTGAAAGTGAGGGTTTGGTAGAACATGAGCACTGGAGGTTGAAATACTGCCACGGCTCACGCAGCATCTATATGCTTGTGCATGAGAATCAAAGACCTAATTTATTCTGTGACTGATATTGAGAGAGAGGAGACAAATTTGAACCAGTGTTGTTATTACAATTTCCTCATTTTGAAGGAAGAAAAGAAAGCAACTGAAGTTGTTTCTAGCCGATACACAGGAAGAAGATAAATGTGCATTCCCACCGCCAGTTGTGCCAGTAAGAGCTGGCACGTCCTTCCTCCCAGCCCACCCCAGCTGCCCACCGACACCCGGTGCTGGGGATTTCTGCCTTACTCAAATCCCCTTCCATCAAAACACACAAAGACCAGTCTTGCAGCTTGAACCAATCCAGATTGTTTTGCCTGAGTTGGGAGGATTGCTCACTTGCACAGCTCAGCCGGCAAAAATGAGGGGGAGTAACAGAGGCACAGGGTGGGGAAAACAAACCAGGTTAGCAGGCAGAGGGTTGCAGCCGGTAATCTAAGTGTTGGTGAGATACCTACCTTTTTTTTTTTTTCCCCTTCCCCATTTTCTTAGACTTTAAGTATTTCTCCAAATGAATATCCCAAATAGTTAGTCTAATCCTGGGAAACAGCATTAGAGATTATTTCACAGGCAGAGCATAATCTATGTTTCCAAAAGGGTAAGTATCTGTCAGTAAGACAGCCGCTCAGTGGGCAATATTCCACTCAGGAAAGATGGTGCAGCTTCACTGACTTCATCTTTTAATGGATGTGTGACAGATGATCATTCCTTACCCACTATGGGAAGGTCGTTCTCATCATCTTCGTTTCATATGGTGCACTCCCCAAGGCATTGATATTATTTCCCGTATATCTGATGAGTGTTCTTTTTGTTTCCTAGGTAGAGTCTTCTCATGATCTGACTACTGGAAAATAGTCAGATATGTTAAATAGGTGAGGCTCTGTGGATTCAGAATAAATAAATAATAATAAATCCCACAACCAAAAACCAAACCAACCTCGTGTAAATCCTCCTAGCTCTCCCATTGTTTGTCCCACGAAGAAACCACAAATCAAAACATCTAAAACAGCAACAGGGCTTTATTTCAATTAAATGTTATTACTGTTATGCTCTACTCATTGATTTTAATAGCAGAGAATTAAGCTGTACTATAAGGTTATTTGGGTGTCTTGCAAAGCTGGGACTTTATCTCATTTGTCTCTTGAATGCATAACCATGTTTACTTCCAGTGTAACCACGTTTGCTTTCATCAGGAGGGAATCTGGCTTATTATCTCAAATGTTATTGCCATAAAGTAATTGCACAAAAGTACCAGTGAGAAAAGCCTTCTTCTGTTCATAAGGCAGAGGTTATTTTGCTCTAATGAGCTTGCCTGTTAGTGGAGAAGGGAAAAAGGTAAGAAGCAAGAGTGTCCTCCTGAAAGGAAACAAAAAAAAACCCCAACTTCAAGAGGCACCCCGACTGTTGCCATGACACATTTGTACGATTAACGATTTCTATGCTATCCTAAATATCAAAAACATTTCTAATGCTGTTGCTATAACAAAGCACCCTGCTTCTACAGTGGGAAGATCTTTTCCCCCCCCCTTTCACTAGTGGTTCACATACAGCATGCCTTCAAGGCCTGAAAAACACAGTACTTACTCGCTGATGATTCCACTATTGATTCAATGGCATTCAAGTTATTATTAGTCTCCTTCTATGGATACATCATCACCAGTAGCCTGCTGACTTCCAATGGTAATAGTCCACCCTGTTAGACTAAAATTGTCAATATCTCAAATCAAAAGAGTGCTTGAGACTGACTCAGATCAATAGAGCTGATGGATGAGGCACACTCCCACCTCACTTAGAGAGACAGACTGTTAATATAAATGATTTTAAATGTATTTCATTCATGTAATTCCTACAGCCCAGTCATTAACATCCTGGGATAATTGGGGTTGAAGGATTATTTAAGTAAGAACTGTGCAACTGAACTGAGGTGATTCTTCCCTCACACTTATTTCCAACCCCGTAGCAAAGGCAGAGCAACTGCTGTGCTCAGTCCATGTCAGGTATGATGTCATCCAGCTCTGCCTTTTGCTTTGCGACTTTTACAGCAGGTTGTTGCAAACAGAAGCAGAGCAGAGGCAAAAGGAGGGGGTAGAAAGAAAAGTCCACCAGCAGCTATTGTGTTCCTTGTTATCTCACTTTCCTCCAGCCCTCATTTTATTATTATTAGCTTACCCTCCCTTTGCAGCTTACGACACATTCGAAATTTTTATATAACTATTTATGAATGATGCTTATTCTGTAACTGTTCAAACAGTTCTGCAACAACATAGAGTATCTGGTGTCCTACTGAGTCTGAGATGCAGTTTAACTAGACTCAGGATGCATAGAAAAGAATATTTATTTTAGGTGGGGTATAAAAGGTAGCTCCTGAAGTCAGATGAACTGAGAAAGGGCACTGTGAAACACAGAATGACTTCTAATGCAAAACTGTCTTTTTTCCACATTTAGATATGATAGACGTGGGATGACTGCATTTAAAGACTTGATTTTTTTTTCTCCTCAAAAAAAAATCACTTAGAATCACTATTTTTGTCATAAACTGATTATTAACGACTAAGTGTAGCAATTAGACTCATCCTGTTGACCATAGGTTAGATGTTCTCAAGCTGTGGAGCTATGTTGGAATATTTACAACTCCTGGAACACTGCCTAAAAAAGTTTTTTATACCAAGAGACTAGTGGGGACAGAATTAAGCTTCCCAGATTTAGAGGCCCTATGCCAATGTGTCAATGAAGACCTGAAGTACCACCAGCTCCAACCTACATACTGCTTCAGTTGCTTTAAGAGAGGCTTTGAACTCCGTGGCCTAGTCCCAGCTTTTACTTGGGATTGATACTCAAATGCCCGCTAAAAAAGGTGATCACAGAAATGAAACAGTTGAGTCCTCTGATGGGCATCAACCCATTTCCAACAGCACTCAGATTCAGACCAAAGGCAGCGTCACACACTTACCAAATCAGATTTCGTAAAAGCACTGGGCTGGCTTGCCTGTGCAACAGTGTTTCCATTGAGACACCATTTTAATTTGTCATATAACAAATTCTTAAATAATACAATGTGAAACTAGTATTAAGGTCTGCAAGAACAAGTCCTTTCCTCTCTAAACCTTAATCCTCCAAAAAAGGACTTTTGTCCTGTCCTCTTGGGGACACTTTCCTCAACACTTTAAGGCCTTCGAAGACTTAGAGCTTCCTTGATTGTGCTCCTATAAGAGCACCGGATTGTTAGCCTTATACAGACATTGAAAAAGGTAGTGTCTTATCAACATACTATGTACGTACTGGATAGTTCACAAGGTCCTCTCTCAAGAAACCTCCTCTACTTCTCAGTTTTCTCTGCTGAATTCAACATCAACAGCTTTCCATAGAATGGCTTGCCATTTTAATGTAGTTGTAAGATCACAAGCAGCAAAGGTCTTCTAGCATGAATATAGTGCTTCTCTCTTCAATCAGCAACAACCCCCACCAAGCCCTCTGTACTTTTATTTTATTTTTGATGTGTATTTCAGAACTGAGAAATCAAAGTCAATGCCTTTCAAAATGAGGTCATGCATAGTTCCCAAAAGATTTTCCTGCCAGACTTCCATTTTCAAATAAAAATAGAAGAGCAGAATTTATTTTTACAGCAGAGGAATAGTCTCTGTTCATTCTTCTCTGACAGAAGGGGTTGAAATTCTGTTTATTCAAACTTCTGAAAACAAACATCTGACTCCACAGGGAAGGCCAAACTATGGAAAAATATCAGTTCAAAACACGAAAACAGGAGGTCACTGCCAACATCTGAAAAAAAGGAAGCTGAACAAAGAATACTGAACAGCTGATACTGAAACAGGTCCTGCCAATGCCCAACAGTAATACTTAGCATTCAACAGGTTGCATCCTCAGAGGTGTGCAATAGCACACTCTGGAAATCTCTGCACAGAACTGGAGTTTCCACTTCAGCCTCAGAGTGCTTTATTTCAGTCATAACACAGTAACTCAATTTTACAGTGTGCTTTGACATTGTAGTAGAAAAAGTAATTTACAAATAGGAGGACAACATGATATGCTCCAACAGAAAGCCTGCTACCTCACAGCTTTGCCTGATTTATTAATTTCAAAGGGAGAAGAGAATGGCAAGTACAGCTGTAATAGGTCTTCTCTTCTGTTTTCAAAGTCTGCCACCCATTAACAAAACTAGAGAGGATGAAACTTTCAATGGCCATAACAAAACCCATTTTACTAAAATATACTGTAGACCACAGTGTGTCTAACTAACACTTGCTCAGGATTCATCTTGAAACAGTTTATTTCATGCTGTTGAAAAACATTTATATTGTCTTGTCAAAATGATGGGTGAAAGTGCCACCAGCAAGACAACTTCCTGCAGGATCTCAGACTAAAGTATTTCGATATACTGCCAGCTATGGGTTCTGCTGTTCAGCCTTTCATATCCAGCCAACATCATTCCTATAATTATACCCACCACAGTGTACTGAAGTAGTTATTTCAGTGGCATACAGGCATGAAATATGTTATTTTCAGTCACTTTAACATTGGAATAAATTGTCTGTAGAAAGCAAGAAAATTAATAACAAAGCTTATGTTTTTTCCTCCATGCAGCACAGCTCCACCTGAATGGTGACGCAGGAAGCTTGAAACAATTGTGCCACTACTTTTCCATTATGTCCTTCAATGGACAGACCTGAAAATTCAATTTCTGGGAGACAATTATTTCAGGTTGTATCTTGCTAAGCAAAACAAGGACTAATAGCTTGCAAGAGCTAAATTGAGGTACTTTCCTACAACATTTAGTTCCAGGATTAGTATGAAAAAGGTGTTTGCACTCAAGCGTCAACTAGGCTAGTGTGTAATTTAATAAAAACTGTCTACTAAAATAGCTGGGAAAACTCACTTTTTTGCTGAAGGAGAAGAGTAACATATAACAGAGATATTGGTTCCCATAACCTCACCACAAATTTCGTATCACTTCTTGTGGACCACAGGGGCTGCATGGAAAACTACTTTTAGCAATGAGGTACCCTCCAGGTCCTAATCTCCCAGTTGTCCTGACTGGGCTGCACTGGGATACAGTTTCTTACATATGCCCAACGTGCTTCTTCCATGGGAGCAAAGATGCTTGGGAGTGAGGGAGAGAAAAGGAGCCAGGGAAAAAGCTAGTAACTCCTTGACCCGGACAGGCCCTGTGATGAACTCAGCTTCTTCTCCACCCATGACATGGAGAGTACAGCACTTTGCAATTTCAGGGCACTGTTTTAAGGATGGCTTTCTGCCTGCTTACTAGGCACACCTCTACAGTGAGAAGACACCCAGAAATCATATAATCACAAAAAAGCAGAGCTCCAAAGCTCACAGTGAATCCTGCCTCGTGGCCAGGTGACAGATTATGCCCAAACTATTCCTGTCCAACATGTACCTCAAGAGCTTTAGTGGTAAAAGCTCCACAAGTTCACCAGGTAGCTGCCTGTTTCACATCACTGCTCGCACCAGTGGAGGTGATTTCCAGCATCCAACTTCCTTGCTGAAATTACAGCCTGTTTCCTCCTATCCTGCCTACCAGGGACAGAGATGGCACTTTCCTCCCTTCTTTGCAACAGCCCTTTGTATGCTGAACACCTGCATTCCTCTCCTCCATCTTACCTTGATTAGAGAAGCGTAATGCTTTCAGCCTTTTCTTAGAGGCCATTTTTGCTGCTTGCTCTGTGCTGTTCTTTCAGCTCTTCAGCTAGCCAGCAACTTCCTAGAGACATAGCTCCCAAACAAACAATATAGACCCGTGAGGCCTTCTCAGAGCCGACTGTAGACTGCAAGACAGTAACCATTCGTTATTAGTGTGGTACAGGTCAGTTTTACCTTTCTGCGAGGTTAGATCTAGGTGAAGATACCTTTATGTCAGCAAACAGCCTGTATAGAAGTCCTCCTGAGGTCAAGTAACTTCTAAAACTTTTTACTCTGCATCTTGTCCCTTTCAGGTACTGCTTCAATCTGTCTTCATTTGTGTTTAAAAAAACCAAATTTTCTAAGAGCTCCAGAAGAGTTTGCAGTGCTCTGTAAGTTTTATGCATAGTGAAGGTTTCTTGTCCACCTGTTTTAATTTTCTTTTACTGAAATGTTGGGGCAAAACAGGATTTATTCCATCCTGAGTAAAGTAGCTTATGCCTATGTGCAATATTGCAAACTGCAGTACCCCACTGATTACAGCATCAGAGTGGGCTATCTGTACATTGCATGAAGGATGAAATCAGTATGTAATATCACAGTCAAAGCTAACCGGCAATACAAATTCTTAACTACCAAATGCCAAGTACTAACCTCAAGATCCAGACTTAGGCTGTACCTAACTGCTAGCGTCTAGATGTACACAGACTTTCTCCTGAGGCAATTCTTTCTCCATATTTTCAGAAGCAAGGAAGAAGTCAGCAAGAGACAAGACAAAAATGTTATTCTTACAGGGATATCTCGGAACCCAAATTTTACTACGGTCCTAATGGAATCTAATTTCTATTGTCCCCTCAAGAAAAGCTCAGTGTAAACTTTGTTATATACAGTCTAACCTATTCAACAAATGAAAGATTAATTTTAATGACCTCTATTGTAGCCATGGAGTTGCTTGTGCTGCTTTCTCATTTTTGGGATCGATACTGGGAGTAGATAATATTTGCAAAACTGTTATTGTTGATACCCCAATAGTGGGTCCACTCACAGAAGACACAATTCCGAAAATCAGCTGAAAAAGTAATGTTTCATGAAGTCCGAAGCTCTAACCGAAGTGTCCTTCTCCCCCCCAACTAATTCCACCAGTTTAACTATTCAGTTCCACTTCCAAGATTAATTTTCCGTAACAATGCTATTTTTTATAGTTCCATTCTCCTGCTTAGTGATTTCAAATCAGAATATTTTATCCTGTTATTTTACCGAGTATAAAACCTGGTCTTGTGGGATAGCTCATCCTTCTTGCAAACTGCAGAGCTTTAGCCCCCTTTCTGTTTGGTAGTGCCAAAAGCTGTAATTTACAGCCATGCCACAAGTTTATTGTCATATTTCAAATAGCATCTTATGTTTAGCATGATCTTTCCAGCAGAGATAAGATTTTGGGGAGCAATCCGCACCTTTATGTTCAGCTTCAGACAACACAGGAGAGACCCACACTGTAAACAGATGCTTATTGTTCTCTGAGATCAGAGACCTATTTAAGCTCTGTTAAACCGAGCAACATATTTGAAACACAAGAGATTGTTGCCTATTTCTAAAAACCGTGGCTACACAGCTTGCATTTTATTGGTTAGTGATACTTTATTAACATGTAGTTATGCTAAAGCCATGACAGACATTGCTTCTTCTCTGTAAACAGCGCATCAGGAGCAATTGCTGTTCCACCCAGGTGCAGTGTGATAAGGCTTGAAAGAAATGCAATAGAAATAAGATTCCTAGACAACCATAAGAATAGTGCACCGCTTCTTAAAAAGAATTAGATAAAATTTCAAATACATGGAGAAAGTAGATAACACAGCCTTGTGATGAGTGTAATCGTTATCAAGCAAGCTTTGTGAAATTGTAAAGCTAATGGCATTGCACATTGAGCAGGGACTAAGCAAAGGAAGCAGCAATTGTAAAACAATTAACCTTGTTCTACTTCTGTAAGTTTTTAGGCTTACATTAAAAGACACTTACCATTTTAGACCTTTACAGAATAATGAAAGACAAGGAGGTATTAATCAACCAAGAGAAAATTTTGCTTAAATGTGTGTTATTTTGGCACCATTTGGAATTATTGGAACTTACTTTAGGTTCAAAGAAAAATCTCATGCTGGTGTAAATGGCTTGTGAGATATTAGACTTCAGTTACCAGTCAGGTTATACCTTGTTAAGGCTGGTGCATTTAAGAGCCGCTCCACTAAATAGTTTAGATATCTTTGAAAGATAGTTAAACATATTACTGTTGAAAGGGCAAGTGCAAGGGACCTCACAAGTCAAGTGCTCTGGCTTGAGGGGCTCCATTAGTATTATACAGGAACCAAGGTAGAGAGGAAGCAGTAGGCATGGTATTGTTTGACCTTGACCGAAGTGAAAACACCAGTTTGGGAGGCTATATGCACAAGCACGGATGAAATACGTGACTAGCTGCAACAAAACATATTAGCAGTGATCATTGCCAGACTTGGAAAAGCACTTCAAAGCAAAGCACCTGTATGTCCCTAGCTGGTCTCTTTTCTGCATCTCCTCTGACAACTTTGAGGAAAGGACAGATATAGCGTTCATATAAAAATTATGAAAAAAAGGAGGTAAGTAAATGACACCAAGATGAAGAAGCAGCAAAATACTCTGAAGGACAAAGTCAGAGTGACTATGATAAATTGGACAAACAGTGCAAGAAGATGAAAGACAATTTAGAACAAAGTGATTGATTCCCCATTGTTAAATCTAACACCCAACTGCAAAAGAAGGACCACAGCCTCCAAGTACCGAGTTTCAAGTGCCACAGAACTAAGTAGGAGACTTTCTCACCAAAACCACCATCTACTGCAGATGAAATTGTGTAGGTGTGCTGCATTTATGATGGGCAACGGGTTCTAGCCTGCTCTACTCAACGCTGATGAAAGCATGACAATCTACACTTTTGAGCGCTACACTTTAAGAGACAGAAAAATAAGAGTAAAATAAGACACCAAGCTGCTCATTCCTGTTGCTACCAGTGTGAGAGGGGTCGGGTTGTACGGCAGCTGAAGGACTGGCTCCAAATATAACTGCCACCTCTCCCATGCGATCCAGCTCTGTCTTCAGTCCCTGCTCTCTCTCCCCTTCCTCTCCTGTGTCTTTGATGTGTGCATAGGAAGTGTTGATTTTTATTATTTTATTTTCAGTTCTCATGTAAGCATGACTCTACCTTAATTGTATTTTCCCAACTGGAAATATATGTTGAAAGCAAGGTGTGCTCTAAGTCTGAATACCCCAAGTTGATTCAGCTTGTTCAAAAGATAAAAAGACTTATGATAAGTGATGCTGCTAACCAAAAATAAGAGAGATTAAATTGATAAAGTGATGTTTTGGCCTTCTAGTGCTTAATCCTCAGAATGGTAATAGTTGTATATGTTGACCTAAATAAGCAAATAGAAAAAAAAACTTCCTAGACTACTAGAAACACAGTTGGCTTGCACTACTACTAGAAAGATAGTTTTGTGTTTAAAATTTGACCAGCACTTCCCTTGGATTGATATTCTTGCTGTATTCATCTAACTACGCAATTCAAGTAAACAGCCTTAAGGAAGGAAAAAAAAATGACCTAAGACACTCTGGTTCAAATATTTCAGTGCAGCAGTTTCCCATTCAATTAGATTTTCATGCCTTGGGTCAAGTCCTGCATTACACTAAGTTTGCTGCACGGTTCTGTACACCTTCAGCATTGTAATAAACACTCTAATGTTTGAATCTTATGCTATGGTATTTCATTTAAAAAAACCAAAACAACAAAAGACCAAAAAACACATTTCATGGAGCACTGTTACATTAATTCTATGCTCTATTTTAAACTTCTAGTTTGTAAGAACAACACCATGAACCTACATATTCCCTTCCTGCATGGCTATTCTGCTAACTATTTAATTGCTATAGCAGAGATAAATTTAAAAAAGCGAAATCTTGCATGCCATATATTCATATTTTATGCTTTATCTTCTTTTTGGATATCTTACTATTGAAAAGGCATGTTCATAGCACAGAATGACTATAATTCTTACTATCACCTTCGTCTGGCTTTACTTGAAACATCATCTAAAACCACAACTGAAAAGTTTCTGTGAGTATTGGAGTTCACTGTAGAGCAGAATTCTGCAGGGCCTTTCAATTAACTATATTCCTTTGAACTCAATAATACCCATTCAGTCTGTAAAGTACAGATAAAATAAATGTATAACATGCACTTCTCTAAACTATAAGATAACCTATAAGATTCAGGTTTTAGGGAAAAAAAAAAATCTCCTCTATACCACCACAAACTTGTTTGCTTCTCTTCGTGTTTGAGGTTTGATTTTTGTTGGTGGTTCTGTGATAGAGGCAGCTTTTTGTCCATGAATCAGGGTTTCCATCCAGAGACGGAGAACAGCAGAGTCCAAGACCACCACTACCCTCTCTGTGTTCATGTCTCAAGGAACTGATGTGGCTCAGGTATTTAGCAGTCACCTTCTTCAGCATTTCCAGAAGGAGCTTTTCTTTCTAAATTCAGTGTTGATCTAAATTATGGTTACAAGCAGCTGCGAAAGAAAGAATCAGAAACTTAAAACTCTGTACTAGTTAAATTTTGAGGGGACAGTGTCCACCATTTAGATGTGTCCCTATTCTAAAGATCTCTACTACTCCCTCATCGGAGTGTTTGATGCCTCCCTCAGAAGGGGAAGAGAGACAGGAGAGTAGGAAGCAACCACCTATCCTCCTCGTGCAGAGCTAGCTGGCTCCGTCCCTAAACAGAATTTTTCAGGAGTAAACCACTAACTCTTCACCACAAGAAAGGAGCAGGTAAGTCTGCTTTCTCCCTGCCACTCCTCCACCTGTGTATGTGCTCTCTAAAATCTTGGAAAATCCGTACCTATGACAAAGAGCTCAAGATAGCGATGGTTTCACTAGCTTTACCCTGCCTTGTATAATTTGACCCAAACTGCCAACACTGAAGGGAGCTTGAGCACACACTAACCTTGCCATTCAGAACAAGATCAGACAATTTATAAAGGTGAATGCTTGTGGGAAGTGAGTCGAGCGACTATGAGAAAGTGAGTCTTGAAGGCATAAACAGACCTTGGGCGTCAAGCCAGACTGCTTTAGGACTGAACAAACCATGGGAGCAATAGACAGCTGTATCTGAGGTTGGTGCTGGATTATCAGAAAGCAGAACAGCTGCACACGAGATGCGTGTATTGCTTAATGTTGAACAGTGCAAAAGTACTTGGAGGATCTGTACGGGGTACAAGCTCTGTATATATAGCCTCGCTGTAGCAAATAAACTTGTTTCAGTATCACTGCCGAACTAAGTTCATGCCTTAATACGCTACAAATGCTTACCTCATCATCACAGGAAAGGCTCTCCATGTCATTTATGGGCAATTTTGATAACGTAATAGCAAATCCAGCTATTTCAGCATGCTGAAGTTTTAATTAACATGAAGGACCTTCTAGATTTTTAATTTATTTCATAGAAGTCAGATCAACAAGGATTCTTAAAAAATCAGTGATTAAAGATAAGCTGGTCCTTACATTCAGTAGAGGGAGAAGTTCACTTTACTCTTGCGTGGTTTGCATTAAAATTCCTACATCATCCCAGGGAGGCTGGAAGGGATCTCTGGAGGTCATCTATCTCAACCCCCCTGCTCAAGCAGAGACTCCTGTAGTCTGTTGCCCAGGCCCATGTCTATATGGCTTCTGAGTATCTCCAAGGAAGGAGGCTCCACAACCTCCCTGGGCAACCTGTGCCAGTGCTCAGTCGCCCTCACAGTAGCAGAGTGTTTCCTGATGTTCAGAAGGAACCTCCTGTGTTTCGGTTTGTGCCCACTACCTCTAGTCCTGTCACTGGGCACCGCTGGGAAGAGTCTGCCTCCGTCCTCTTTGCACTCTTCCTTCAGGTATATATAGACGCTGATAAGATCCCCCTGAGCCTTGTCTTCTCCAGGCTGAGCAGTCCCAGCTCTCTCAATCTTTCCTCCAGTCCCTCCATCATCTTTGTGGCCCTTCACTGAACGCTCTGCAGTATGTCCATATCTCTCTTGTACTGTGGAGCCCAGAACTGGACACAGCGCTACTAGCTTCACATAAGTGTTTTTGTGGTACCAGTCGGCACATGCGTATGTGACAATTTGCACTTCTGCCATCATTTCTGACTTTGTTATGTGCAAACTGCTTGCAATTTTCTAGTTTACTTTATGGTCATTTAGCATTGGGGCTTAGCAACTGTAACAAGTTCTGATTCACACCGCATGCCTCACAGCATCTGTATGCTGACTTTTTTTTTCTAAAAAAAAAACAACAAGAGAAACCTCTCTCTTTGCATTAAGCAGAACACAGAGAATTTTCCATTACAGTTTTCTCTAGCAATACAGTGAGAAGTTAGCTATGTTTGCTGTTGCTGTTAAGTGCAGTGACATTTCACAGAAAGCTGTGCTGTGCTCAAGAACGCCGGGGAGAGGTCGGGGCCTTCTCAAAAACCCATTTAAGAGAATAGCTGAGAAAACAAAAGGAATCAGATACTGTGTAATAGCTAATTGAAATGCTGCTTCATTTTACAATTCTCTAATGAGGTGCACTATAACACAGTGACTGAAATAACTTTAGGTAATGGGACTACCTCTATTAATCTACTTATAAAGGAAGCTGTGCATTAATTAGGGTGGACAGAGCAATCACGGGGTTGCTGAACAGTAGCAATGCCAATTCACATTGTTGACAAGTATCTAATTAGAAATTAATGGCAGAAAACCGTCCAAATATATATATCCCTCATCTACCAGAGGAGCACGTATCACAGGTGTACATAATGAGAGAATCTAAAACATCCATCTTCAAAATAGATCCAGGAATCAGTTTAAAAAACATTAACCCTTCATTACACATTAGACAATTAGCTTAAAGCAGGTGCTATGTTAAAATTGTCTCCTTACTTTTATTGTCAGTCCTTTATAAATCTCAAGATTTGTAGTTACTTGAAGATCAAACACCCCCACACCCACCAAAGAATTAAAAAAAAAAAAAGCCAAAAACCAACAAACCACCAGCAAACAAAAACCAAACCAAACACAAAAGCACAACAACCACCAAAACCTACCCAAACCCATCAATGCAAATTACTCAGGAGTTACCCAGCACTGACCAAAGCCTGTCTGGAAGGAAGATTTTAAGAATTCTTCAAAGTCTCTCTGTGCACTGGGGAGAATACAGTCCAGTGCAACTTATTTAGGAGACATCTTATCTCGCCACCTTGGGACGCCATACTATGAAAAACTACTTATGTGAGATTAAAATAACTAGTTATATAAGTGCTTAAATGTCTGGATTTGTTTGGGTTTTTTGGTTGGTTGGTTTTTGCTTGAACTTTGAGAAAGTTAAATATCTGACAACGCTCAAGCAGGCCACAGAAAGCACTTACTTCACAGAAACTGCTTATGCATCCAGAAATGCTGATACGCTCAAAAGATTGGAAGACCAAGGGCTTGATAAGCAAGCGTATTGCAGTGCATATCTTACCTCCTCAACAATTTTTTATTTTTCAATAAGCCACGTTTATTAATCCCATGTTTCCTAACATACCATGTGGAACTAGGTAATTAGTGCAACATCTTTCATAAGCTATGTTAATAAACCCTAGCATCTCTGTTCATGCTTTGGGAGAAATTCAATAAGCAAAAGGACTAAAACCTCCAAAGAACATTGAGAAATTTATGTCCGAGGCAATTTGTCTTCCCTGTTGAAAACCCTTAATATTGTCTTTCATTTGTGTTATCCTAGAGAAGGAGGGATGCCTGATCCAACCCCTTTGCATGTTTGCGTTGTGTGAGTGTGGCTGGGCTGGACTGCTCAGCTTTGGGGACCAGACAGGTATATTTATTCCCTTGATGTATGTTAAGCGTCTCAAACAGGGCAGGAATCTTTGTCTTTCTGAAGGTCTAGACACTGACAAAGCCAAGGTCTAACTGGAAAACAGTGTACATTGACAGTGTTGATGGCTTCAGGGTAGCCTGAGGCACATCTTTCTTGCTCAGACTCTTGAAGTACGTTTCCCCACGCACCATTAATGAACTGCATTTGCGGGGAGCAGGACTTCAGCGCTACCTTGATCCCTCTTCTACTTTGTTCCTGTGACAGATTAGGCTTTGCAACAAATATAGATGTGGGTATAAGGCATTCGTGGTGAAGCACCTGAAGAGTTTTGTAGAGCCTTTGGACTAGGCAACCTTTAGTGGCCATTTTTTATATGCAGATATTTGGATACTCTGCCCTGGAAGTTTCCTTCAGTTCTGTGCTCCATTTTCCTAGGCTGAACAAGAAAGGGTTGGTTGGTTTGGTTTTTAAACTAAAGTTTTCTTTTTAGTCTATCTAGTAGATTACTGTCTGGTAAGAAATCTGATTTCTCACACTCAAGAAAGATGAAATTAACGCAGAGTCTACAACCCACAAGCTACCCGGAGACTTTTAGCACACCTGCCTAAGCATAGCATACGGTCTTGCTGTGAACGCTCAGAATCTTAGATACTTAAGCAAAGTATCCATTTTACTACTTCTGACCTTCAAGAACTTGATTTAGAAGTTGAAACCAGATTTAGCTCTTCCCCATATGTAAATTCCTTTGAGATATAAGAAAATGGCAATGCGAAAACTTCTCTTGAAGGACCTAGTATTGCAGTCAGAATCTGTCTTGAGTTCTATTTGACTCCTGATCTTCAGCCTCCCAGAATATAATTCTACTAGTGCAATGGGCTGTTTCCACAGGCAGAAACAGTTCATATCCCAAGGAAGGAGAGCATTTGGGCCACGTTCTGGAAGTGACAGAGAAAGACAGGTAGTTCTCGCACATGCTTTGGAGTTAGCCAGACCAGCTGCCTCCAGCTCTGTCCTGCACAACACCCAACTGCAGTAGCACCTGCCCAATTGGTCCTGAACTCTTGGCTTAGATACTGGTTTTTCCTCTACCTGGAGGAAAAAGCTGGCAAGCTGGATAGCTTCCCTGCTCCCAGAGGCCAAGCCAGTTTGCGTTAGCCAAGTACCACTTACACTGTGAGTGACTAAAATTCACATTTTTTACAGCTTTTTACCTTGTTTTCAGAAGCTTGCAAGAGGAAGACGCTCACATTGGGGGTCAACCCAATTCAGTGCATGGCTGTCCTCAGGGTGAAACAGTTTCTCCTTGCATCCAGTCTGTGCTTCTTGCTTCTCTGTATGCCCAGTGTCTTCCCGCTGTGCACTACTGTAATGAGCATGGCTCTAGTTACAGGAAAACCTCATAGGTACTGAGAGGCTGCTGTTAGATGCCCCTGGAGCTGTCTTGTCTTCAGGTTGAACCAGCCTTGGTCCCTCTACCTCTCTTCACAGGGCAAGCGCTCTAGCCCTGACCATCCTGGTGGCCCTCTACTGAACTCACTCCAGTTTAGTGATGCCTTTCCTGTATCGGGGAGGTGAAAACTGTGCACAGTATTCTAAACACAATCTAACAAGTGCTTAGCAAAGAGGGATAATCTCTTCTCTTGGTCTGTTGACAGTGCTTCTGACAGGACAGCCCAGGATTGCTATATAAACTTCTGTGCTGCCAGGGCGTTGCTGCTGGCTCATGTTCAGCTTGCTGTCCTTCATGACCTCTGGGGCATTTCAGATCTGCTCCACAGGCAGTGACTTGCCAAAGGACTCTGAAGTATTCTTTAGAAGCCCTTACATCTTCATTGCATGTACGGAGAATTTACTTACCTTAGGTACTCTGAAGGAAGCTTTATGAATCCAACCATGTTTACCTTACCAGTCTGTTCAAGACCTGTGCTAGGTCACCTGAATATGTTAATTAGGTGAAGTATGTGCTGCCTGGATAGTTATGTTAACTATACAGTTCCCTGTTAACATTTTCAGAAGTACCTGAAGACTTAATGGAAAAGAAAATAATTATCCCCAATTCTATTCCTGTTATCACATCAATGTAACTTATGCAAATATTCCACTATAAACAGATGTAAAGGAATACAGCAGACTATGCATGTGCACACACACAAATTTGCCGGTTACCACTGCTCCTGATAGTGGTAATTGCCAGTGTAGTGTTAGACTGTATGCACAGGAACAGGCATAACTACATACTCTTCTTTCACCCCAGTCCACGGTCTGTACCCAAAAATAACTGGATGGGGCAGCATTGCTACTCTTCTGTCTGACTGCAGATCACATTCTCTTTCTTTTGTTCTCCATCACCTTTCAGCATCAGCTCTGTTCCTTTTCTTATTTCTCTACCCTTTCCCTAGCTGTTCCTAGATGTGCCCTTTTCTTAGGATAAGCTTGTTCTCCGAGATAAATATATCATACTCTCATACTGCAGAGAGATAGATCATCTTCTCAATCTCTACTTGCAATTCTGAAATGCTGAGATTGGAGGTTACTGCCAAATTGTCAGGACAGATCAGCAGTGAGGGCTTATCCAAAGGTCATCATAGGAAGCTCGGGATATTTCAGGACAGATGATTCGGTATAGCCTGCAAAACAGTTGTTTGCTTGCTTGTTTCCTATCAAATGCAAACACCTGATCCTATAGCTCTGAGAATGACCTTACTGGGCTCAATGGGACTGTCGCATGACAGGGATTGCAGGATCAGATTCTCCAGGATTTTTGATAAATGATGCATGTCCATGGGGAAATTGGCTTGTTTAGCCATTCATGAATGTATGCATTTTGAAAGAGCAAAATTTTGCTTACAGTTTCCGAAGTAAAAGAGCAAATTTCCTGGCTACTTCTAAAAATATAACTACCTCTTAATGTCAAGATGCCAATCTGAAACAACTCATATAATAGCATCTAATTTACAGTGAGGAATCATTATCTTCTAACAGCATCACAGTTAGCTGCAAATAATGAAGTAAAACTGTATGGCACTTAAACAGAGGGAAATGTTCACATTAATACAAAAAGTAAATTGGTGAGACCATATTCACAGTTAGTGCTCTGTCTGACGTTCTTCCTTTGCCTCCTCCCCCACCTTTAACTTCAAGGATGAAGCAGTATGGACTACAGCATTAGGGAAAATACAGGTTTCTCAGCTTCAAAGAGCAGGAGACAAATCTGTATCAGTTCTCTTACAACCAAGAGGCTGTGCAGGCTGTGTCTGGAGGTTTTCAAGACTGGAAAACCCAGAGCAACCTGATCTGATCACACAGCTGACCCTGCTCGGAGCAGAAGGCTGGACCAGAGACTTCCTGAGGTCCTTCCCAGCCTCAACTACTCATCCTACAATCTACTTTGCCTGCGGTCCTTTCTCTCACTGCAGTCTCTTTTTTGTATATATCCATAAAGCATGAACTGACCTAGAAAGGCAACAGGATTCCAGTTCTTTCTTCTCCCAGCAAAGCACCTCCACCTTCATGTAGCAGTCCCACCGCTCATTCAGTTGAGATCTGCTCCAGCTGACAGCTCATCTTCCTTCTGGGTGCACAAGCAAGTCTCTAGCCTAGTAACTGGGGCATCTCTTCAAAGCTCAGAGCTGTGGATCTAGGAACAGAAAGGGCTCAGGTCCAGGTCTCCCACTTCCCAGGGAAGAAGTGGGCAGAAACAGCAGTGTTGGGTATAAGCTAAACATAAAGCTACCTGTGTCTCCAAAAAAGCTGAGAGATTAAGTGGACTTTGGGTCTGCCTCAAAGTCAAACTAGGCCATTAGCGAACAACAAGAACACCCAAGCCTGGAGCACAAGCTTGCCTCAGGACCCGAAGGGAAGGTTCTGTTGTACTTGAGGGGTTCATCACTGCCAGATGACACTGCGCATGGGTACTTTGAAGAGCTTTCTTGGCTGCAGGAGCCAACATTTCAGCTAAGATGGACATATGCCCCTTTGTAGGCAATCCATAGCTTTCAGTGAATTGGGGTGGGGGAGTTGTCAGAATTCAGTGCTTATGGCACAGCAGAGCTTTCAGAAGAAAAAAAAAATCAGACTTATATTTAGCAAGTGAGCAATGAAGCGAAATGGCATAGCTAATGCTGCCGGTAGTGGTGAGGCTGTGGGGGTGGGAGGGGGGCGTGAAAACTGGCAAGAGCTTCAGGAGAGCAAGTTTTGGTATTTCAGTTTAGGAGGTAGAGACTAGATGCTCTGCAGCAGGTACTGAAATTCCAGTGCTGCAGAAATTTAAACATCATCTGAGCTTTCTCCCATCTCCCACCCCTCTGTCTTGTTTGAAAAATATTTACAAGGGGGTGAAAGGCAACCTTCAGACATGTGACCATAGCTGAGTGCTGATGCTTTCTATAAATATGGGTTGGCTGAAGCACTAAACTGTGTTCTCCTGCAATATGGCATTATGGCTTCTGCTCAGCAAAAGCTGTTCCCATTCTCATTTCAGACCCCTACTAGTGTTGGCATCTGGCTCTCAGCTACATGACTTTTTTGCCCTCCAACTCTAGAACAGAGGGAAGTCCATACCCTCAAGTCCAGCATTGGCTGGAAAGAACAGAGTCTGGTTTTGTAGCTCAAACCCACCTAATCGGCAACAATACAGAAGTGATTTAAGAAGTCTGATGATTCCAGGCTATATTTGGGGTGCTGCAAATCATTTTGTGTTTAGTTATCATTCATCCTGTGTTTCTGACTGGATCCACTCAGTCCTCTGGTGCATAATTTAGACTGTGCAGACAATTTGCATTTTATCCCCCCCCC
>VYXH01000463.1:244474-262612 GCA_013397275.1 Burhinus bistriatus | reverse complement strand
GTATTTTAAACAAATCTAAAAAAAAAAAAAAAAAAAAATCACAGAGCTTGCACCACATTGGTCAGTTTGTCCCCAAGTCCATGTACTTACATCCCAGCCCCACAGAAATAAAACACCATTTGTCTTCCCTTCGATAACAACAAGCACCATGATTGCCCACAAAATAAAATTCCCTTTAAGCTCTTACTTAAGGGGAAGGAAGAAGCAGGAAAAAAACTTCAAGCCACTGGCAGATGTTAATAATGCGCTCTGCTGCATCGGCAACTGGTCCTTTGCTGCCAGCCGCACAGCGGAGTGGGGCAGCTTCAGCAGATTAGGGCCCACCGGTTCATAGGGTGCTACCCCTACCCCTGCCTTCAGTTGACCCTTGCATGTTCCAGTGGCATGGAGAATACGGGGAAGATTTAATCACCACTGCCCTCCTGAATTATAATTTCAGGTTTTAGTTAAGCAATACCCAGGAGACAGTTGCAAATCATTTTTTACCAAGAGTACAAGAACTAAAAATACAGTCTCCAGCAATTTGGATAGCTCTTCGTCCTAACTCACAGTGGCTGTAAGTTGCGCACTTCTGTAGCTTCCCTTAGAAACATTTTCAGCCATTTTGCAGCTCTCAGGATTGATCTGTCACTGACAAACGCACGTAGTATCAAATAGCTCCTGACTGTCTTTAGTTTTCATGCAGTATAAAATTTCCCACCTTCCTAAAACAGGAGGTATTTCCATTTAATGATTATGGTTATTGAAGATTTGATGCAAGTTAAGTTAAAAGTTCTCTTTGGCTTCCGATTTAGCTATTTGCTCAGTTGCTTTTTATCACCTCAGAAACTGGCCCAGAACCTAGATAAAGTTTCAGTTTAATCTTTTTAACTGCGGTAACCAGTAATGTGATGTTAGTGTCTCATCACAGGATCATTTCATTTGGTGCATCTTTCTTCCATCCTCAAAGGGCTCCTACTGAGAATTGTCCCACTTGCTGCTATGGATCGGGTCCTTTTCATTATTCCTTTAGTGGTTTTTGAATAGCCACAGCCTGGTTCCCTGAGTGGTCTTGACCTGGTCAGGAATTTTAATTCTGCTTTTTTCCCCTCCCTGCAGTCACTGGGGCTTTGGCACCACCACACAGTCTCTTCAGAGTAACCCCTATTACAGCGCTGCGGCTGACTGTGAACTTGGTAAATGGGAAGTATTAGGTCAAAGATTAGGACAAACAGAGAATTTCAAACCCTGCTGTTGACCTTGGAAATCAGAAACTGCTCGTCTCAGACCATCAGGGAGTCGCTGCCAATAGCTGTGACAGCCGTATCTCCCTGCCACTTTGAGCGGAAAAACAGAGAGAGGTGACACTCTTATCATACAAGTGCTCATTTGTTACACTCTTTCTTCTCTGACTGACCAACAATCTCCCCAGTCAGATGCCTGCAAACATTTGCGCTTTACTGAATATTTATGTGTTAAAGTGAGATGCTAGAAGTCATGAAAGTAACATATCAGCCAAAATTATTCACGTCTAACTTCATGTTCTCTTTCAGATACTAACCTCTGTTGGTAAAGATTTCTGTCTTGCAATAGCTTGTGAGAATTTCTGACACCCTTCCATGGATAAGGATTAAGGCAAGTGAATTGGAGACCTCTTGTACAAGTCCTTCAAACCAGAACGTAAGAAAGAGTAGCTAAGATTTGTAACACAACTTTTTTCCTGCAGTGATCTGAGTTAGCAATGGGAAGAAGAGAAACAAAACCCACTTGATCAGATAATTTCCACTAGACTAAATAACAATAACTCACTCCAGGTAGTTCCATATAAGTTGTATTCAGAAAATGCTGCCTGCCCTCATAAATCTCTAGATTCAAATGCTTGAGCCATCAGCAGGTGTCTATGCAGCCAAGGTATTTCTTTAATCACAAATCCAGGTTCTCTGCTAGTACATATTCCCGTTTAGCAGGTGAAGTCACTCTACACCACTTGCAAGCATGTTTCTTAGCTTTGCTCCATCTTATAATTAGCATCAGCTGATTGAGAATCATCAAAAAACTTCCTCTAGAAATTTTATGTCTTCCTTCAAATTCAGATCCCACAATTTGCATTCCACTTATTGGCTTCTACAAACAAAATTAAAACCTAGGCTAATAGCAGTTCATATTTACTTCTATACTAAATGCTTACACCGCTTCCTAAAACACGTCTACTAAACAGTCCAGAATATTGCATGATTAGACATTGTCTATTCTTGATTTATCAGACAAATACCTAAAAGATCCAAACATTCAGCAAGTCTGGGCCTACAGCCTGACATTATTATTCTTCTAGTTTATGCCAAAGGAGCCATACCTTCTCTACACAAACATTTTTCCTGTAAACTGGTAACAGGACACAGCCAACTGAGCCAGCGAGGGACTCAGCATCACCAGCTGAGGTTGATAACAGCATGTTATTTGCTTGAAAGATTAACAAATAAAGTCCCCAGTTTCAATGTGAAGATGTCGAGCTGTGTTTGCAGTTACAGGGACTAGTTAATCCTTGGTGAGAATCCAGCTGGAAAAACCTGTAAGGCCTGTGAGGAGATGATCTGAACTCCATTTCTGACTAGATCTTCGTATGCATTATTTCCATTGGCAAGTTCTTCTAAATAACTTCCTACTGTTGGATTTGCAACACCATCTTCAGTGCCCTTGCCTTTCTCCAGGTGCACTGCCACTAGTCCCTGTACAGTTCCCTCTTCTCCTCCACACTCCCCACTACTTTGTCCCACCTACTCACTACTTAAAGCTAAGATGGGAAAGGTGCATCACCAATCTGTTCTCTCAAGCTCCTTAAACATTCCTGTGTGAAACAACTCAAACCTCAGTTTTCTCCCCTTCCTCCTTTCTTGCCATCTACCAACATCTGATCCTCTTTCTTTCTGCTCTCAACTGTTTTCCACCAATTATTCCACTTCAGCTCCGCTCCTTACTGCTCACACCCCCTCTGCAGCCTGCTGGGTTTTAGCAACTTCATCCCAGTTGGGCATTAGCTGAATATAACAGGGTGGGGGGGGAATCCAAAAACCAAACCAATCTCTGCTCTGTAGACACTGTCACAACAGCTCCTCAACCACAGGGTTCTCCCTGCACCCTAAAGACGCGTGCAGTCGCATACAAGATGGATGAGCGTGTAGGGACTGGAAGGGGAGGGAGAGCAACTATTACTGCCTGCAGACAGAATATTTTGCAAATTCAGGATGTGTTCATAAATGAACACGTATTTGAGGATATACAAACTGATTTTTTCCTCGGGCGTTTAACAAATCCAGGCAAAAGCAAAACCCTTGGCTCCCTTTCAAAGGGCACCTTTTGCCAGATTTCAAATCCCTGCACCAAGCCAGAAGCACAGAATCATCTTAAAGAAACTGAGAGTCCCTCCATTAAAAAACACCAAAAAACCACACCAAAACACCCTCCAAAAACCCACAACACACATCAAAACCCGCCCCCACACACAAACAAAAACCGCACCCCACACATTTTTCCCCTAGCTTTGTCTTCAGATACCATGTTTCTGTCATTTCTCAAATTAACCAAAGTAATTGTGAGAGTAGGACATCTGGGGAAGGAAGATCTTAACTGGAATGATAAGACCTAGGAAAACGGTAAGTAACTGAGAACAGTATCTTCGACTGAAAAGTGCTATGTAGCCCTCTCTGCAAGTGCAGTGCCTGAGTATAATTCCACTTAGCATTGCCTCAGCAAACTTTTATTGTTGCTAAACCCAAGTGATACCGTATAACAAAGAGGAAGGTTAAGACAACATTAATTCTTCTTCAGTATTAATTTTTAGTATGCGTCCTGCTGGGGCAGTCCTTTAAAATAGAAAGTGAACATCCCTGTGGTTTTCTCCCGCTGCACTTGTGAACCAGAAAGTAGGATTTATTCTCCTACCAGAGAGCACAATTGCCCACATCAATCTCAGGTGCATTATCAGGGAAAACAAATGCTTTCTAATAGGGGGGAAAAAAACCAATGACATAAATATAAATGAATCAGTAAAACTGCATGATCAGATGCATTTATGGCCTCTCTAATAATTACAGACAGTGCCCTGGAGGGCAGTCACATAGAAGTAAATGCATTTTTGTATGTCATATGGGTCATATATTGCTAGCTGGAGTGAGAGTCTAAGATGAATGTCAATACAGAAAAACTCAGGCTTTTTAGGCTCCTCTTTCATGTATACTTGAGCTGTATATAATCAGGGACATCCATCTTAGAAAAATATTTTTCCAACACGCTGAGATTACCGCTGCCTGGGAATTTTTTCAATCCCATTTCACTTACAGCTTCTGACAATGCTAGTGACAGCCATGTCACAGAGCATTAGGTAAAATTGTGAGAACTAATTACATGCTATTTGTTTAACTTCTCTTGTCATTTGTCTCTGCTCCTTCTGTTTGAAAATTCATTGGCCCACCTAAATCATCTTCTCCTCACTCACACTGTATGTTACCCAGCCCCACATCTACATTAAGCAGTTATCTCCTTTTCCTCAGGAAAGGAACAAATTTAAACAAATGGAAAACCCTTAGAGTGTTTATGGTCCATTAAAACTGAATTCTGCTTTAAATCCCAGACCAGTGTTGATAGATTCATTTATATTAAATAGAACTTAAGTCTCTGTAGTCCCTTTCTCTCTAATGAGGCTAACGGAGAAAGAAGATGCTAGTCATTGTAAGCAGGGGTATCGCTTTCTGGTCCCACTATTTAATTCTACTTTTATTACCGGTGTTCAAAACTGTATTTTATCCTATAGCTCTCTTTTCAACTTTCATTAGCTACATTGTCACAGTTTACAACTAGAACAGAAGAGAGCGATAACTATGAGCGACACAGTTATTTAGGAGGGCAGAGGCAGATGAGAAATGCTATTCTTCCTGATTGTTAGAACATGGCTGTTTAGCTCAAATATTCCTTTTGCCATGCCAGGCTATTTCTAGACCCCACGTACAGGACCAACAGTTACCTTAAGACAAGTTGCAACACTGGCACAGCTTGGCAGCATCTGTTAGTGTGATTTTCTACAGATGTGATCCCTCAAAAAAACCCATTACTGAAATATTGTCAATAAACCAAGTGTCTGTTATAAAAAAAAAAGCCCAAGTACCTACCAGCACACCTCAGCTCCACTAGTTGTGTTTCCACCTCTCAGGAAGAAATCCAGTCCCAATAATACCAAAGAAGCAACAAATGACCAGCCAAATCACATTCTTTTCAGAATTAAATGTAGCATTTAATACCTTTATGCACCAAGCTGTCTTTTTAAATTGCTTCAATTCTTTGCTGGAAGGTGTGATATTACTTTGCAAAAAGCCTTCTTCTCCCCAAAGCCCTGCAGTGCCAAACCCTTCCCTTTGTGCTTGTTAGTCATGGAGGGGAGTCACCAGGAGCTGAATCCTTTCCCTGTTATATCGAAGCTGTACTCAAAGCAACCTCACCCTTGACAACGCTCACTTTCTGGGCTCAGCTCCCCGGGGCATCTGCTCTGGGGTCACCGATAAGCACGGCCCCTACTGCCATCTCGGGGGTAGGCAGTGACCCAGCCCAGGGCGCCGCCAGCCGAGCACTGTCCTCTTCCCGCAGTTTGCCACCATTCGGATATAAAAGAAGTTGTTTCCCTTGTCAACGGCACTATACCGACACCGAGGACAACATCTCGCCTGCGAGCCAGGCAGCTGCTCCCACTCCTGCAGGAGCTGCGCGTCGGCAGAGTCTGCCTGTCCCTGCTGACCCCAGCGCTGCCCGCTGCCCGCTCGGGGAGCGCTCCCCAGCTCCTGCGAAGACGCCTTGGCTTTCTGCACCCCTTGGGGTGGGTAGGTTGATTTTTGCATCTTTATCACCCCGGTGCTTGCACCAGCCCTCTGACAGCTGCCTTACTGTATTTCCTTCTGCAATAGATCTCCCTAGAGGAGTATGTGCCAGGGCAGATCAGGCTGCGTATTCTGCTGAGGACAAAAGGGATACGGGATGACCAGACCTCATTTGCCACGCAGCTTTTCTTTCAATAAAGCTTTTCCAGGAAAAGCACGACGTGTTTTCAGCAGAGCAGCTCAGTCTAGCAGAGGCCTGATTAAGCCAGCAACCCTTGTGAAGGTGTGAGTTTCTGCTACGCTGCCCCGTGACATCTAACTTACTGGGCAGGATTTGGCTGCGCTTTACTGCCCAGCAGACGAGTGTGAGAAACAGGTACTTCAGCTGTCCCAGGAGGGTCAACCCTGCTAGCAGTCTGGAGCTTTTAAGGCTTCTCTGAAATATTTAGGGAAGAAAGTGTTCACCTGAACATGGAAACACAAATTGCTGCTTTCCCTTTGGACAGAAGGTGGCAAAAGCACGGGGAAAGGAAGGTGAAAAAAGAAAACTGAAGATTAACTGTGGTCTAGCCAGTGGAAAGCTACCTGGATTTAAGCCCCATCACTGACACTTATTCTGTAATTTGCAAGTTTACAACTGTCCCTATCTGATGCAAGTAGAAGTAGCAACATACCTGAATACGGGAAAGAGCCTGCAGGTCCAGGCTGTGTTCCCTTGGAAGCAAACTGCAGGAACTGATGATAGGATACCACGTGAAGAAGCCCAAATGAGTCCATAAACACACACTTTAAGCATACAAACAAAGGCACTGAGATCCAGGTCCACAACCCTCACCGCTACAACATTTAGATCATGTAGTCCCATTGACTACTGTGGCAATATCCGCAAAATAGTTTCTTTTCCACATAAGTAAAGAATCATGGCTAAGCTCGTAATTATTTATTGCCCCATTGCAACCTCCAAGAGCGCTGAAAAGGTCAGTAAGGTGTGTTCGGCAGTACTGTAACATGTGCAGAAGGAAAGACAGCTGCTGTGCCATAGGGTGTGGACCGCACCACCTGTAACTCCTGGGTTACAGGTAACAAACAAAACAAGTGTAGAAGCATCTAAAGCAATTCAGAAACCCATTCAAAATAAAAAAGTCCCACAATATTATCCAATAGAAGCAATGGATTGTCTGTTTTGGATCGGGATAATTTAAGTACTAATTAACACTTTGAGCAAAGCCTGCCAAGTGATAAATGCAAAGCATAAATCACAGCCAACTGAACTTGTTCTGCAGCAGTAGGAAACTTCCTTCCTTGAGAGGGAAGAGAGGAAGAAGCCTCCTTCTCTAATAAAGACCGATTGGAAGTCTTTATTATAGTCAGGTCAAAATGCTATCCTCTTGAAAATAGCATTTTATAAGCTTTCTGTAGATGAATTGGGAAGAAAATGTGTGTATCTTCATAAAACCTCCCATCCTCTGTTGCCCGCAGGTGAAACCTCCACTTCCTTACGCTCCCATTTCTGCAAACACTTACAGCCAGTATTACACCAGACACCAAGCAGCTCTCCCTGCCTTTAGTTGCTGTCAGCATCTATCGGGACAAGGGAGAGGGGGATGAGAACCTCCACCGAGTTGCAGCCAGCAACGCAGGGTAGGTAACTGCTCGCTGGTCAGTTTGCCGTTCCCACACCGTTCCTCCCTCCCTTTGCTAGGCTGTTGGAGACACGCTTAGACGAGCACCTTGGCGCTTCCTTAAGCAGCACAAAGTTGGTCACGGCAAGCCCGTACTCTGAATTATATGGCATTAACTTTTCTTTACAAAGCAGAGGTATTCGGTCACCTACATCTCTAGTGAGAAGGCAGGGGGGAAAAGGTAGCGCTCCTCCTCTCAAAGGGTGAGGCTGTGAATTACCAGTTACGTTTCAAGAGCTTGGGACACTAATCCAGAAAGGTTTACAGGGAGGCGAGCTGCTGCATCTGCATACAGAGAAGCTGAAGGGATTTCAGTGTAACATATACTTTGCTTTTGGTTACCTTAGTTATTGAACCCTTTATCTGAACCTAAACTCAACAGACAATCCACAGACAAATCCCTAGTGTGATATTTAAAGGCAGTCAGTGTAAATAATGCATAAGAATAACAGATGGAGCCTCTGGCCAGCACAGGGTGATTCAAGTTACACATCTTCAGACTCCACGCTCAACTTGGTGCGCAGAATCCAATTGCAATTTCTGCACTGAAATATTTGTGACACTTCACTGCCACCAAGAGCTTCAAAAGCCATATTGTGCCATTTATTTTTTGAAACAGGCCTTTCTCCTGACTTCAGGGGAGAAGACACTGAAAAACAATAAAGAACAAATGCTATTTTGGTTGGAGCCATTCTTTTTCTTTGCCACTGCAAGTTTTCTCTCTCTCAGCCTGTTCTAACATTTAATTACACAGGGAAGCAAGCGTTTCGCTTCTAGGGCTTCCTCTGCTTCTGTTTAATCTCAGCGACTCATTTCTGGTACAGGGACTGTTATGATTAAAGTGGATTAGAACTTCAAGAAACTGGCAGCAAGAACATATGATGTTATTTGTTCAGGAGCAGAGATAGCATTACCAAGAATGGATTGGAGTAATAAAAAGGCGGAAGACAAAGGGGAAGGTTGATACTGAAGTATATCAAGGTGTTTGGCAGCAAGTCCTACCTAAAGTCAATAGGTGGTTTATGAAAAGGACACATGGACCTTTGCGATTTGCAGTATGAAGAACTCTCATCCTAAATACACATGCAACAGGCTTTGCAAGACACCGTCATCTTTTACCTGCAGCCGTAGCAGGTTACGGCAGCAGAAGTTTGCACTCTCATGTTCTCACCCATCGGTCTGTCCTTTCTCCTCACTCACCTGTGTGAGACGAGGGAGCTGAAGTTGCCCCAGTAGGTCTGGTCCACCATTCTGCCACCAGTATTACCTCCAAGTCATTACATAGACACCTTAAAAGGCAAACAGGTGACAAAGCGCTATAGATCCCTAAAAAACAAACCCTTCACAGCTGCTGATTTTGAACTTTACTTTCCAAAGAGCAAGTATTCAGCATTTGATAAGGCGTGAAGAGAAAAAACTCAGAGAAAGTATCAATTCTCACTTTGATGCTATCTGGGTTCTTTTCAGCATTTTAAATAGGAAAAACCCAAAACAACCCCAAACAAAAAACAAACAACCACAACCCAACCCTTCTGTTCCTTTCTAATCCTTCACTTGAATATACAGCCAGTGACATCTCAAATACATGTTCTATTGGAAAATGTTGTGCTCTCTGGAATTTTAACATTTGTTTCTATAGTCACCAATAACACAGAAACACTAAAATAAAAAATTCTGCTCTCCAGTATGTACCATTGTTTCCTATGAGGATTTCCACTGTGCTTTTGAAACATTATGGTGCAGGACACAATAAATCACTTAACTGTAGACCCTAATTACCATTTCCAGAACAACTAGATGACAATTTCCTTCTATGATTTTTTCCTTATTCAATTAATTCATAATAATTGAATCTGAGGATTTCCTCCTTGCTTAAGATTGATATGAGTCCCATTTCTGCAGTCTAGGGTTTTGAATAATTCAGATGATTTCATATTTCTGTTGTTTTACAAAGACGACAAGAAGAAACAACTTTGTATGTTATTTCATTAACCACAGATCAAGTAGTTATTCACTGTGGAAGGAACAACAGCAATAAGTCACAAAGTACATAAAATAACATCATCATCATGCGTACATGTTAGAACAGCGCCTGAGGACAGGTATCTAATAGAAAGCCACTGTTCTGGCAACACACAAACAACTCGGCCCTTATCCTTGAGGAGCTCTTACGCTCTGAATGCATGAGAGCAGCAGAGGAAGAGGGTAAAAAAGTAGGACAGAAGCAAAACAAGCAGAGCTAGGACACTCAAATTTCAGATATTTTTTTTTTTTCTTTTTCAATCTTTGGTCCAGCATTTACTTAGAAAAGCAGCATCTAAAAAGGGGATAAAGCCTAATCGAGGGCAGGAAAGTAAGGGGAGTAACTAGGAGAAGAGGGGAGTCAACCCAAATCAAAGGAAGGGAGAAGCGCCTCTCAAAAAGCCACCCAATCCCACAGAGCGGAACAACTCCCACAGCCACAGATGCTCTGAGCCTGCTACCAGCAACAATAGTACCTTTTCCTGGCAACCTCTGCTTCCCAGTCCACAGGGTGTAGCTTCTCCCTGGATTCCTCCCAAACTTTGAAAACCAACACAATCAAAAAAGAAACAACGACTGCCAAATCTCTCATCGGGGGTGCATTCTGCTCCCTTGTTGCTGGGGGTGGTGGGGAGAAGAGTGGTCCCAGCTGGAGCTTCTTGCCTCACCAAAGGTGCAAGAAGCACCTGCTTTCCCATTCTTCACAGATGAGTATAGAGCTCATCAAGTTTTTAAGGAAAATATCCTGAATAACTCAGTATAGACTTATTATAGAAATGTTGCAACTATAAAGTCAAGTGATTAAGCTATGCTTAATGAGTATAAACATATAGAGGATCCTTACCTTTTTCTTCTTTGCTTTGCTCGTTGGTAAGCTAGTGGAGCGTGAGTGCAGCAGGGGCTGCTAGGTGGTGCAAAAAGGGCGAAGGGAGAGTAGGCATGTACGCGTGTCGAGAGATGGATAGCACAGTAAATGCAGCAATAGCTAGATTGCAATGTTGAAAACACTGTGGGGAAAACAAATGTGAGCCCTGAGCTCTGAAGTGTGATTCTCTCACTTCCCAGCTAGGAGCAGAAAGCAATTTGGTGAGATTTGCTGCTCTCATAAAAAAGAGCTTGTGCAAGAAAGCTGTGGCTGCAGCACGCCTAGCCATTTAGCTTACAGGTAAGGTAGAGCTAAAATTGCTCAGCTCAGGTACCACCAGGCTGTAAAATAGCATGAAGTCTTTGGTTGTCTCAGCACCCAAGACCCATACTTGTGTGGTGTGCCTGTGCCTGTGACTAGAGCAACATTACCCAAGGGACACCGCTGCATGCTGCTTTTGGACCTCAGATGGTCTCTCCCAAAGCAGTGGAGAGACCCTATGACAGAAAGTATGTTGGGCAGTATTGCATGGCACTGTGGCCACTACTGGAAAAGCAATAATGGAAGCATGAGAGGAAAAATCAGAGTCAGAGATGGGAGGAAAAAGTGCACGAGGTGGCAGCAGTGACAGCTCAGGCAGGGCTATGGGTCTGGGAGGCAGGTGCAATGTAAATTAGGCTTCATGTGGCCATCAATCTCCTAAGGAAGCTCTAGTGGTCACATAAACCACTCAGGCTTTCCTCCTGCTGAAATTACAACCTCAGCCGATGGTGGGCTGTACCTTCTTGACTCCACGAATGCCAAAGCTGTTGCGCTGATTTAAACTGGCTAAGTAGCCGACCCCGAACATTGCACAAACACTGACCAAAGAGACACCCTCTGCCGGCTGGATTTACGGGCACTCGTGGATGGACTTACAATTCACCCCTTTGTGTGGTTCTGACTGTTTTGAGTCTGGAGCCAGCTCGGCCGTGCCTGTGTTATAGAGCTAGTGTGCTTAGCCCAGACCTCAGTGCCCTGCTCGCCTACGTGCCACGCAGGGAGGCAGAGATGCCACATCCTGATGGCCTAGCTGGATACAGCTGAGGCGGGTGCTTGGTCCCAGGGCTGGGGAATGCCCTGGCTCCCTCCATGCCACTGCTCTCGCCAGGCGGAGGAGCATCCCTGCCCAGCCCGGGTTTCATCGGTGCTGCAGTGGGGAGCCAAAGGGCTCACAGGGCTGCTGTGCAGCGCTCTATGATATGTACATTCCGGCCCAGTGTGGCCATTAGCAAGTATAAGAGAAGGCGCTAGGCACCGCCTGATAAATTACGGTTTCCCTGGCTATTTTTGTCTCAGGGTTCTCTGCGTAAAGCCCGTTTGGCACCGTGTCTCTACGATGTCTATTTACATAATTAAGAGTGGCTTCTGCTCTAAGCCACAACCTAGGCTTTTTTTTTCGTGGCTGAAGGAGGTTGAAACACGCACATTGCTTTTGAAATCTGTCTCTAAACATTTCTTTTAGCAGCAACTGCAGATCACACCTCATAAACAGCCACATTTTTCATTACAAGTTTCCCATTTGTTAGTTCTAATCTAATTATTTATAGAAATGCCCTTTTCCTGTGATCCATAATCTTCTCAAACCTTAGTCGTTTCTTGCTGTGAAAAATGATTCACGTTGAGCTGAATGTATCGTGGTAGCTGCATATTTGTTCATTGCTGTGCATTTTATGATCCAGAAAACTGAGTCTGGAAATGGTTCCTGGGGAACACATCTCATGAAGGGCACTGCCAGAGGGCTAATCCAGTCCCCAAATGTTCAGGATGCTCTTGAAATTAACTGGAAGTACATGTAGAAGTGTAAGTAAATGTTCTTAGATATCTTCTATCAAATATTTGTAGCATCTGTTTTCTCCTCATTGACAGATTTTGCAACAGACGTTTTAAGGTCTTTACCTTCATGGAAGATTAGCTCTTTTAATGTACAAAGTTAATTCTAGTGATGGGATGGACCCACGCAGGTTTAAGTTGATAGTCAAAATGAGAACTGGAAAGTTCAAATGTTTATGTGAACATCTACCAAACCTCTCTGGTCCTTGAAACCAGCTGCAGACCAGGTTGCCATTGGGACTGGGGTTATAGTCCTTCCAAGATAAGGTGTAAGTGCAAAGGAAGAGTAGTTCTCTGGAAGAGCATTGAACCCAATTTTGGTGATCTTAAAGAGCTTCATTCAGATGGTTTACTGCAGGACCACACCAGTCTGCAGCTGGCCAGAAAAACGTGCGTAGCGTTCAGACTGCCCTGTTCCCCATTTCGCATGCACGTGTTTTGGGACCAAAAGGCAGTTGCCCTTCTCTGGGGCTAAGGAAATGCAGGTGCATGGTCGGTGTCAGGGCTGCGTACCTTGTGCTGCAGGCTGGCTCCCAGCGCCCTGCTCTCATCTACTGACCTCTCGGCAAGCACATTCCTCTCCCATAGCTGCAGAGCGAAATTTTGCGCTCAGTGGTGCTGAGGTTGCTTATTGTTCCTGCACATCTCGGGAGGGTTGCAAACAGCAGAAAGCTCAGTGTGACTCAGTGCCAAGGGGAGCTTTGCTGCCTCCCTTTACACACGCTCCCCACTTTCCTCTGAAATTCTCTATAGCGTATTTTTAACAGTCCTATTCAAGGTGTAAAGCTTCTAACCAGTGTTTTTTTCCCCTTTAAGACACATTTTTATCTTGGAGTGGAGAAAGAGGTATATTTTTTCACTACTGAGAAGGACCCCACCCATATATTTCAAAGGATGGAACCTCATCCTGGGCTGCATCAAAAGAAGCGTGGCCAGCAGGTCAAGGGAGGTGATTCTGCCCCTCTACTCCACTCTCGTGAGACCCCACCTGGAGTACTGTGTCCAGCTCTGGAGCCCCCAACATAAGAAGGACGTGGACCTGTTGGAGCAAGTTCAGAGGAGGGCCACAAAGGTGATCAGAGGATTAGAGAACCTCTGCTATGAGAATAGGCTGAGAGAGTTTGGGTGGTTCAGCCTAGAGAAGAGAAGGCTCCAGGGAGACCTTACAGCAGCCTTCCAGTATCTGAAAGGGGCCTACAAGAAATCTGATGAGGGACTTTTTGCGAGGGCATTTAGTGATAGGATGAGGGGTAATGGCTTCAAACTGGAAGAGGATAGATTTAGATTATATCTCAGGAAGAAATTCTTTACTGTGAGGGTAGTGAGGCACTGGAACAGGTTGCCCAAAGAAGCTGTAGAGGCCCCATCCCTGGAAGTGTTCAAGGCCAGGTTGGATGAGGCTTTGAGCAATCTCGTCTAGCAGGAGGTCTCCCTGCCCATGGCAAGGGGGTTGGAATTACATGATCTTTAATGTCCCTTCCAACCTAAACCATTCTCTGATTCTCTGATTCTCTGATTTGTTATATGAAATCACTTAGGCAATCCATATTAACATGTTAATTGTGATTCAACAAGTTTTCCACAGCAGCCTAAAATGAATGTTAATTTATTTGGGTAAGTTTTGTTAAGAACTGTTGTAGCATGGTAAATAGAGAACAGATCATTTCCAGAAGAGTTTGCTTTGTCAAGTGTCATCCTGATTGACAACGAATGCAGCCATGCAGGGAGCGTTAGACACGTCGGGCTGGGAGCAGGAAAATGTTTTTCTCTCTGCAATTGAGCTGAGTTATAAGATCCCATTGCCCTGCAAACTGCAAAAAAAAGGAGCTTTGGAAGCCAGTTGTGTCTTTAATCGATAATTGAACTCATTAGCGTCACATGGTGACTTGGCTTCCTGTTTACCTCGGTAGATGTGGAGTACTGAATTTGTGTCATTTCTGATTTCTCCCTTCCACGTTGCATCTGCTCAGTGTAGATGCTTTTTCACAGGCAATTAAAGGACCTAAGACAGGAGCAGGAGTGAAAGGAAAGACACTGTGTGTTAATTAGGTTTTTTTTGCAAGTAATTGACCCCGTCATGTAAAGGGAATATCTGAGATTTGCTCTTGCTGTTGCTATTTTCACCTCGTACGGATCTGAAGTAGTTTTGCATTGAATTGACTTAAAACCTATACCAGACGTGCAGAGTTTCAATAATGAAACGTTTTGTTCTTTGGGTTTTTTGGGGTGGAAAAAATGATCCAACTCTTAACCATACCGAAAATATCTAAAAAATTCTGCACCAAAGCAATATTAACATTGTTTTCTAGAATGAGGAATATGAACATATATATAAATATAAAAGCTACTTTCACAATGAATCAAACACATTTAACATTCTGGTATTTTTACCCCAATAATCCATCGCTAAAACAGAAATTTTTTTTAAAAAAACATGTGAACAGAAAAATTCCCTCAGTTAGAATATGAATCATTACCCTCACATCTTTTTATAACTTTTATGTGGAACAATAATAAAAATAATAGCTTCTTTCTTAAATGAAACTAGATTTGTGCTATCAAACCGTGTGTGTATCTGCTGCACTCCCCTTCTCCTCCTCCCACAGCCTTTGAATGCTGCTGGACAGCTTCAAGGAGGCAGCGAGAAGAGGTGCATGGCTGATGCTGTGGAACATGGAGCAAGATGCCTGACAGAAGAGAAATCTTGTTAATGTGCTCACTGAAAAAGTCCATGAAAGAAAACACATAGGAAAAAAAAGTGCAGAAAACCAAATTTCCTCACTTCTACATACAGCAGGAGGTGCTGTGCTCACTCTGGTGGGCTCTCTGCTTCAGAGCTGAGCAGCTCTATTCTCTGGGTGAACTCAGGAATATTAATGGTATCAAAAACAATCACAGAAGAGATACTGAAACACGTCTAAATGAGGAGGGGAAAACAAACAAACAAACAAAAGATGACATTTGTTTTGTGATTCATTTCTCTAGTTTAGTCTCCTAGGTAGGACTTTGGTGGCTAGGTCTTGTTCCCTACCCGATCTCCCAAGGTTTGCAGGGCACTGCATGTTTAAACATGCTAGAAATCTGGACTTGGATGCATATGGTCTTCTTGAACACATATACAGGATTTATCTCAACAGCAAAACATCTATCTTTTGTCCAGCTACCATGCTGATGCACTTCTTCCATGCCATACCTCCATTATCTGGAAGGCCACTAATTCTCACGTGTGACTTCTGCCCTGGCAGAAGGCTCTTTCATCAGTAGAAAGGGGACAGCTTTGTGTTAGCAGCCAGTGTGAGCGGAGAGCCTGGAGAATTAACAAGCAGAATTAGCAGGTTTGCCAGCAGCTATTTAGATTAGATTAGAAAAGGTGTTAGGAGAGATTAGCTGGGGATGGGCTTGGAGACAGTGATAGGGGTCAGTGGGGACATTAGAGGGAACCCAGGGACAAGACTTTCTGCACCATGGCATTCCCCAGGCTCAGGGAAAAGGTTTGTGTCAAGTATCGCTCAGAGCCTGGGAGGAGGAGGAGGAGGTGGGTGAACACAGCACGAAGTGACCATGTCCCGTGGGCTCTGGGTGAACATTACTACTGTGCTCCTGTCCCAAACTGTAAATGGCTCGTCCGTCCCCAGAAATCATGTGGTCTGATGCCTTCAAGATCCTGGGGAAACTCACAGCAGGGCTATGAATACACGACAATGTTGAGCACTTCCCTGGTGGACCTGGGCTCCTCAGGCCTGACCATGAGTTGATTTTACAGAGCAGGCAGCTTTCTAAGGACAATGGAGTTTCTGACAGGACCTGTGTGAACAGGAGACCCTTACCTCCCGCAGTGGCACTGCCTTCATCAGACAACAGATGGTCTTCACTATGAACATTGCCCGGCACATCATCCTCTCCTTCTTTAGCCCCTACTCCATGCTGCTGGGGGTCTGCCCATGCTGCCATGCCCTGGTTGCAGTCCTGCCCCACCTCAGACTTCATCTGGAAATGACTGTCTTTTTCTTTCCTCTGCTGCTCTTCCATCTCTCACCCGGAGGCAACCGAAATGAGCCTGGAGGGGACGCACCTGGCTTGTTTTTCTTGGTCCTTGTAGAGAGAGATTACTGATGAAAAGTGTCCTCCACTTTCTATTCTTTCCACAAGGTAAATGTGCCTCTGGATCCTCCCTCCTTCTCCATCTCCATTGCCCCTTTCGAGGCACTTCACAAAACCCCCTAAAATTACAGTAACCAGATCCACCACAGGGTGAGACAGAAATCTTGGGAGTTCGCAGTTTTTCCTGCTGGTGTCTGCAGTGGCTCAGGAGGCCTTCTGGAGACTTGGGCAGGGTGAATGATATATTTGGCATCATCCTTGCTCTGTATAATATATCCCTGTCTCAAAATCCACCCTTTCTCTAATAATGTGGAGAAGGTGAACATTAGCAAAGGTAACTATGTGGTTGGGGTGGTCCTCAAATCCAGAGGCCAAGGCCAGCCAAGACAGGAGGAGCAACCTAAACCATTCAAGGGCACTCTGCATGGCGGGGAAACCCCCACCTCTGTAGTTTGCATGGTCTGAAAAAAGATAACCCACAATAGGCTGCTATGGGAAATAAGGTTCAAGAGACTGGAAAGTAAAATGCTTTTACAAATTTAGAAAAAGGAAAATGGCGAGAGTAATTTTTAACAACCTTGGCTCTGCCCTGGGCATATATTGAGTATAAATTCCAAGGGGACAAAGGTGATTAACTTAACAGGGAATATCAAGGATGTGCCATAAACGGCATGTGTTCCTTCAAAAAAAGCAGATGCTGCAGTGAGCATCCAGGGGACTGTTGAGTCACTTTGTTCAAGTGTCTTCCCAAAACAAAGGGGTACCCAGAGGCCAGCAGCTCTGGAGCATCATCAGCTCTGGAGGGAATTCAGCCCCACGGCAGTAGCACAGTATTCCCACTACTGCACATCTGAATTCTGGACAGAAATTAATTTCATAATGGTTAAAAAAATCCAATCAACCAAACAAAAAACCCCAAAAAATCCAACCAACAACAAAATAAAAAAAACAAAAACAAACAAACAAACAAAAAAAAACAAAACACCAAAACCAACCCACTAACAACAAAACAAAACAAAAAAATCCCCAAAACCCAAACCACCCAAACATACAGCTATATAAAACATCCTTTTCCCACTAGGTGGCTAGTCTGCTTACACCAAGACAATAAGGATAGCAACCTGGGGGGAAAAAATTGAGTACTTAGGAAAGTGAAGGTTAAATCTTCAGAGAACCAGAACAGTAACAAAGCTTGAAACCAAAGTACCTTTTGCGGATGAGTTGTATGTTTTTGTCAAACTGTTGTTTTACCGCTGTGAGTAAATAACCGTGATTTCATCAACAGCAAATGACCTGCAGGGCTTGCTTTGGCTCGCTTCATGCTTTACCCGCGGTTTTTTTTTTACAGCTGCTGCCGACAGTGCCGTGCTCGGCCCGAACGCCTAAACCCCGCGCAGAAAAGGCGCGCACCGGCAGCAGCCTCCGGCCCGGGCGCAGGAGCCGGGCTTCCCCCCGCGGGAGGGCGCGGAGCTGCCGCGGCCGCGGAACCCGCCCGGCTGCGGTGGCGGCGCCGCGCCGCCAGGTGGCGCTATGGCCCCGCCGGCCGCCCCGCAGCCCCGGGCCGCCCCCGCAACGCCGCTTCGTTTCCCTTCGCCTAATTAATATAAACGCAATTTATTAAATGCGTAGGTCGCCTCGCATTTTTTAATCCGAACAATTCTTCAGAATGAGTACTTTATTAGGCTGTTTGTCTTCTTCCCCCTTGCCTCTCTCGTGTTTATCACCGGGGGGGGGGGATGCGGCGCGTCGTTGCTGC
>VYXH01000463.1:197570-243795 GCA_013397275.1 Burhinus bistriatus | reverse complement strand
AAAAAAAAAAAAAAGTGAAGCAGGAATTCAAATGTATCCAACGGTTGACATATTTTGGCAGATTCTCTGTCAATTTTTGTCCTGTGCAAGTTAGGCATGTTTTTTTCAACAGCTTTATGAAGCACATTTACTTAAGGCCACTTGGCCCCAGCCATTCCCCTTAAGAGAAAGGTTCCTGAAATGCCTCTCAGGGTCACTGTGGGAAATTGGTCTTCGACAGAGGGTTGTGAGGATTTCCATGCTAAAGCAGGAACATCCTACAACCTCTTGTTCATACAAATGCTAGATGATTTCCAGACAAATTCTTCCAACTTCAACTATTCTGAGATTTTTTGGAACAGCTTCTACTCTCCTAACTGGCTGTCCCCTTCTCATTGCTCTATTCTGCTGCTTCTGGGAGGTGTCGCTTATTCTCAGTGCCTGCTGAAGTTTGTGGGACTTGAATCATTCTGTGCTGTCATTTCCCAGACTGAGTGCCAAAATATTACAATTAAGAAGGTCTTGGAGAGTTATTTCCCAGAAATGACATTGAAAACATCAGTCCTTTCAACATCGCTCATACAGCCACAGCAATGACCCATCTCAGTTGGGCTGCCCAAAAATACCCACAGAGCACAGACAAATATGAGCAGCTTTCACTATCTTGGCACAAAAGTTAAGGAGCAGATAATGCTAAGTTCTAGTGGCAGCATTACACGGCAATGCATTTTTAATAACTACACAGTATTACAGGTATATGTTTCCGTACCCAGCCCAAAGAGACTCGCTGCGGGGTACCGCACCCTGACACCTCACCGAGGAAGGGCAAAGCAAAACAGAAAGGTCCAAATGCCAAAATTGAGTTTCAAAATAAAGTGTCCTGGCCCAGCTTTATGTTTATTAAGCGGTAAATAACCAGTGCCAGCCTTGCTTATGCAGCATACCTCTCCTTAATGAAAGTTAAATGTGCTCACTAGCTTGCTACAGAGATCAACAAAGATTTATTCTTTCTTTTAAACACATAGTTGAATGGCCCTGGTATTTATATAATCAGTAAGCCATAAAACCCTAAGGGAATTTTTATCCCAGAGACTCATTTCTGTCCCCACTGATTTAGTAGTAAAACTATGATCAGGCTTGGGACACATGGGATTATAAAAAAAGATACTCCACATTTTTAACCAGACACAGTCTCTTAAAATATTTGGAGAAAGAAAGACTGGAATCCTTTGAAGTGGCTTTCAATTAAGCTTTTATATTAATTAGGTTGTTATTTCTGTGTAACAGCTAGACCATAAATTTGGTTTCTAATTAAATACTGGCTGAAAACTTCATGTCACTCCTTGCAAACTTATCCACTGTCAGAATTGACCAAAGTTACTTGGAGAGAAGCTCTTTTCTCCATCTCCATGGGCACAGCAACTTCCCTCTGGGAAAACAAAGGAAAGCTGAAGGACTTGCCATTGTGTTGTTATATGAAAAAAATACCAGTTCAATTACTATAATCACACAAGTCACAGGTTTCTTTTGCAGTTCTGGTCAAGATTTCACTGGAATTTCTCTGTCACAGTCCTCCAAAACCTGTCTCTAGTCTCTGGAGGAAGCCACCGGTGCCTGGTGCCACATTAGTCCCCAAAATGTTAATGAAATTCATTTTTACTGGACCATTTTCAGTCATATCATACTTTAAGACAAATATGAGCAGCTTTCACTATCTTGGCACAAAAGTTAAGGAGCAGATAATGCTAAGTTCTAGTGGCAGCATTACACGGCAATGCATTTTTAATAACTACACAGTATTACAGGTATAGCTATTTCTCTGAACGTTAGGTCTGAATAGCTCTTTTGTCTCTGTCCCTTATTACCCTTTATTCCTCCATCTCTATAAGCATCTCTTCTATTTCTTCAGCTAATTTAAATGAAAATCCTTCTATATTTCTGGCTGTAAAATTAACCCCACTCTTTTCCTTTTGTTCTCTTCTCTGTGATCCCCTGTGACATCAGTTCAAATTAAAAAGTTGTTGTACACCTGAACCTTTTTTCCAAGGTAACCCTGGAGGATTCACAGCATTTAGTGATGACCAGATACATAAGTAAGGTTAATAGTTTACTGGGACAAAAAGAACATAAATTCCTTTCAGTCTACATAATTGGGTGATAGTAGTCATCAGGGAAGCACCTGAGGCTGGTTTTTGAGCTGCTCAGTTAAAGAAATGTGTCTCACTGCTATCAGTCAAACTGTTGTGGTTTTTTCCCCCGGGCCATCATGGTAAAGGCTTGTGACTGTCTGGTCAACAAAGTGGGTGCAGTGGTGGGGGGCGACACATGCAGTGTGAGCATGGTTTTTGGAGGACACACACAATATAATCCCTGACCCTGTCTCTTCCAGCTCCATATTCAGGAGGAAATCACCACCTTAAGATGGCATTGCAGAATGACTTGACCTGAAACCCCAGCCTGCAGCCTTCAGCAAAGGTAACTTGATGATATATTGCTAAAAAAATGCACGGAAGCGTTGGTAGCGCACATTATTTCCCCCGTGCTGAGCAATACCCAACTGCGCTATGAACTCTACCCCGTGTTTCTGTCTGAAGTGTTCGTGCCATCCCAAGCCTGCAGGGTCCGGGACACCAAATAACACGGTCACGGTTTTATGCTGCTGAACACTACACTGTCTAGATGTTCTGCCCTGACCATCCAGAAGGGCTTTGCATAACATTTCACAATTTTTAACCTAAATCTTCTCATGAATCTGTGATTTAGGATTCCCCACCTTAACCACGTATAAAGAGTTTCGGCAGTCACAGTCCTTCATTCTTGAAGCCAAGGAATGAAACTGTGCTCTTGTTGTTTTGACCTGAAAGCAGTAGAGCACAGATGGTTGTTAATATTTAACTGTACCCTAATCTTTTTTTTCATGAGTAGTATTTACTCATACTATGTGAGAGTGAGAGATGCCTGAGACAATCAGGACTTGGAAACCATAATGTATTTTTGTGTTTAAACAACTCAGCTGGAACCAGAAGTCTTCTCAGTCCTTACCATGCAATATAGCCTAATGTTTTAAAAATGGAAGTGTGTAGTAGACACTGATCTGGGTATTCAAGCACCTAGAAACAGACCTGTTTCTTGGAGATGCTGTAGGCAATCATTGTCTCCAGAAAAACATCTGCTGGAGCCTGTCCGTGCTTAGACCATGCTGTATAGCCCAACACCAAAGTCTACATGTGGGTTGAACCTGACGGCAACAACTACAGTCTAAATCCTGACATTCTTACTCATAGGTATTTTTCCTACCCATTTCCCCTCCTTTTTTTCATTTTAATATAAACATAAACCAAGATTTCAAAAATTATGCCTGATTCTGAGTGTTTGATTTGCCATCTCTCCAAGGCCCTAATTTTCAGATGATGCCTGGCCAAAATTTTGTGACTCTCAGACCACATTAAAATGTCACAAGTTGGACAAAATACAGGCTCTCAAAATGTCCTTTGATAAATGGCATTACTAACAGAGCCGTGAGATGAAGAAATTCTATTACCAGAAAACATTAAATGGTTGCTTTAAAAGAAATGTTCAAATTAAGGCTAGAGAGCTTTCAGATGAACAGAAATGGGAAGATCAAGTCTGTTTAGACTCTTATCTTTTCATACAGGTTTGACAAAGGTCTAGCAATGTCAGAGAAATTAAGCTCTTGCAAAGTCTATAAAAATAGACTGGCTGCATAGACCATTCAGGGAGACTCTGCAGTGGGAGCTTGTACGTTACCGGACACTGGAGATTTGTCCAGACGCCATCATTCAAGGAAAATACATTTTTTTGGTACATCAACCATAACACTCCAACTCTGAAGCCAGTTCCCATTAGCATTGCGCTTTCAGAACAACTTTCTCTTGCTGTTTTTACAGTACCTCATTGCTCCACAATTTTTCCCTCCATCAATAAGCCGTTAGATAACTTCTGAGAAGTCCTTCTGCTGGCCTGCGTTTTGGGGGATGTTACTCTACTTTTCAGGGTAATGTAGCGACTTCGTTGGCACCCTGTGAAAGTCACAGAAATGCAGATTCCCGCTCTTCAAAATATGCTATATAGATGAAACAACTGCTCAAATGTGTCACTTGCCCTTTCTGGAGGGACTCGGCTTCTACTAGAAACAGTGCAAGTCCATCCATCTGTTTATTGACTACACTCCTGCCAGCTTTGTGCCTGAGGGCAATTCTTTCCTGTCATGATATTTACCACTCACCTGGGCACGCAATTCTCACTACCCACAGGGCAGTCTCCTTCACCTTTATCACCGAAGGCCCTCTGCCCTCTTCCCACATGCTTTTACCAATCCAGCTCCTTGGGTTTCCAAGAGGGAAAAAACCCCTCTCTCTCCCTCATCCTCAGTGTGAGTCATAGATCAGGATTAGAAAAGAGGATCATTCAGAAGAGTTAGCCTAATGGTGTCAAAATCTTCTAAATATATTAATGTTATCTTTGGAAAACATTTTCAGCTGGAAGAGTTATGATTCTTTTATCTACAGAAGACATTAAAAATAAATATTCATAATTGTGATAAATATGCAAAAGGAAAATAACGATTTACAGTATCCTATGGTATTTCAATATGCAATGGCAAGAAGTGGAAAAGATGTGTCGATGTGGAAAATTCTTAATTAATGTTTGAGTAAATATTCTCTGTTTGACCCCTCCTCAGCTCACTGTGCAAGACTTTAATATCCTCATGTATTCTTTGTGCTATAAATCCTCAGTTCTACATCAAGGAGTGGCATGTATGATCAACAGTTTCTCTTTATAAATTGTGATAGGCACTATTGATCTACCTTCCAACAGGGTACTTACCTCTGACTTGAAATGAATATTAATTAAGCTATTAGTCCTCTGTAAAAAAAAAACAAGTGGCTTCTCAGTCTCAGTAACTGGCCACAGCAATTGTCATCAGTATCCCTAAATGTCAAATGCATTATTTGGCCTCCAGAGCAGTTGCCCTAAAGGGCAATAGAACATAATTCCCAAACATCAAAATTATTTCATTTTATATTGAAAGAACTTGCAAGCATCTTTTCTGTTTGACAAGTGATGCAGCAGTTCTTCTGTTTTAACAGTGATGAGAAGGTGCACCAAACATCACTGAAAATCTGTGTTTCCCCCATTGACTTTCTATGCTATCAAGGATCCAGCTCATTTCTGATCTAAGATGACAACAGTACACGAAGGACAAAAGTGAGGGTTATTCCTGCAGGGCTGAAGGGCACACACCATCTTATTCTGTAGCTGTTGGTTGATTTCTTTTTTTCCTGTGTAAAATAAATGAACCCTTGGCTGGTGATAAGGATTGCTACCTCTTCCTGGTTTCTGTTAAAAAGCCTTTTACTACCTCTCTTCCAGCTTTGCAGCCCACGCTAAGGTTTCCATAAGAGACAATTACAGGTCCCAGAAATGTAACCAAGGGCATGGGGAACACCCTGGGGCTGTCGGAGCAGGCTGGCTAAGATGGGATAGAGATATATGGCAGGCTGGACTACAGCTGTCAAAGAGGCAGGAGACAACTCTACCACTCTTCTCCCTTCTGGGCCAGTTGAATACTCTTTGCAGAAATCAGAGACAATTGCTGTTATAAATACCTTCATCTGGGAGGGTGGCTGAAGTGGTCTGAAAAAAAAGAAATAGCCTTGGAAAGGTGGGGAGGAAAGGTACTCAGAGAATTGTAGGAGATCTTCCTCTCCTTGCTGGACAGTCAAATTTTGAATCGAATTCTCATGTAAACTGAGGATAAGCTAAACTAAATGATGATTAAGTAGTGGAAATGCAGTAGTCCAATGCTGTTTCTTTGTAATACCTAACAATGAAATTGGGGCATATCATTCAAATTTACTGGCATGTCCTTCTAAAATCACATTATTTCATTTTTGAGAAAGCCACACTTATTAATCCATGTAGCTATTAAATATTAAGTATTATAAATTTTGTATAGGTAATTCTGAGACTAAGATTAGACCTGGCCATACCTAAGCTTTATCAGGAGTTTAGAAAGCAAAGGGGTCCATTCTGAATCTCATGACTCAATGGAAGGATCTTCCTTATGCCTTTGCATCTCCAGTCTCTGTGTGAATCATTCTAACTCGACTCTAACTCAATTTTCCTTTGTATGTTTCTTCCATGCAGTAATTAATAAGGTGAACCTTGCCATCAAATTTATTGAACCTCAGTAACCCAGTGTTAAACTTTGTTAAATTCCATCGTATTTATGGAACTCTGTCAAATTATTACTTTTACCTCAAAAAACCATACTGCTCTTTCTCTCTTTTGCTTGAGGTGCATTCCACTCTTTTGTAACAGGTGCCCCTTTGCCACTGGCCCATGCCACCCACAGCCGCTGGGTCCCCCCTCCACTGGGTCTGTGCACGTGAAACTGCCGGCTGCCCCACTGCCTCTCCTCTACTCAGGTACCAGATAGGAAAAAATAGATACAAGTATCAAATAGAGAGCTTTTCAGAAATAATAGATATTAATTTCCTTGTGACTCCTGCCTAACCAGTACCAAATGGGAAGATGGATCGCCTTGTAAGCATGGTTGCTTATGGTCAGTTGTCCTGTGTCAAATATGGGGTTTCTCTTTTTGGATGAAGCTCTAAAATACCACTTGCTTTCAGTTAGCTGAAGTGCAATAAAGGAATAAAAAATTTGGTTGAGTGCCATTTTCTTTGCAGTCCCCAGAATAATATGCTCGTTCGAGGAGAAAAATAGACGAAGCTCATCTGCATTGCTGATTCGGAATGGCGGCTTGTTCACCTCTCGTGGGCTGAAGAGATCCCTGGGGCAGCACTGCTGGCACAGAGGCTGCCTTATCCTGCTGCCAAAAGGTGGGAAACTCTGGATTACCACGCAAGTGTTTGAGGATACCCAGGCAGTTTTACTGATCTGAAATGTTCAGGATTTGCAAGGCTGCGGGTTATGCTGTAAAAACACACACAGCGAGGGTGAGTGAAGGAAACCTAGAACTTCACGTGTTCAAAGCTCAGGGGAAGGCGTTCACAGCACAGTTTAAATTTAGGGATCTAATTAAGGACCGGTTAACATGGGTGTTGTGCTCAGAGAAGCTGTACCCCTTTCAAAACCTCAACTATTGCCTCATACAGCCTCAGAAATCATGTAAATGTTGAGAAAATAGTTCATTTTTAGTATTTGGTCTGAACAATACTGAAGAGAAGGCTGCTGGAAATGACACCTGTGATGACCTGTGGTGACAGAGTTGTCAGATCAAGAAAGCACTTGGGGTAGCAGTAGTGGTCTTGCACCCTCATCCGTAGCACTGTTTTCATCCCAAGAAATGGTTCAGAAAATGCCAAGGCTGTGAGAGCAACCGAGGCTCAAGCAGAGAGCTTCGGGGATCCCCAAGGCGGCTGAAGAGCAGGAGCTCGGTTAGAGCTGCTCCAACTAAATGTGCCAACCAAACCAGGCACTGCTCTTCCCCACTTCATGGGAACGTCCACCCTGCACCCCCAGCTCCTTCTGGGGCAGATCGGGGTGCAGCGTGCCCTGCAGCAGGCAGCAGCAGCCTTTCACCATCCATTTAATTGGCGCACTAATTATCCTGTTTTAAACAGCTCTAAAATAAACCAGACTGCAGTCATGTTGAAAAAAAAAAAAATAATAATATGGCTGTGTCTGCAACCTGACTACAATCCAATTTCTTTAAAGGTTGCCTGATACAGATATCACAAGAAACAGCTCTGCAGCAGCAGAGATTGATTCCACTTCCCCTCTTTTGCCAGGGAATAACCTTAGGAAAACTTTCAAATTGATGGTAATTCACTAGTTTCAAAGGGCAGACAAAATAAATCTTTATTAAAGAGGTTTGCCCCAAGAAGGAACTGCCAGTTTAAAGAGCTTAGAACTCAAAATCGTTGGCCTGTGCTCTGTGTAATTTAATACTGGAGGATCTTGGCTAACTTCATTAAGAGGATGACAATGAAATTGAGATAAATCATCCCATGGTGGGGGAGGGACCAAACTGGAGAAAATTATAACCAGCAGGACAAATAGGTTATGTTATCACACAAATAATTTACTTCCACATTAATGTTAAAATGAGTTTCATTAACACAAACTATATATTTTACATCACAGCTCACGTTATTGTGAAATTAAAAACATTGTATGATTCATGTAAATGCATCTGTAGTTGCTGGACCTTTCTTAGGTTTGGTTTTTGGTTATTTTCAGCCCACTCATTAAGAGTGAATTTGGGGGGTTTTTTTGTAGTAACTTCTCAGGTAAAAAATTGACTATGCTTTGATTTTTACATCTTCACCAACTAATATCTCAGAAATGTCTTCACTAACTGTGAAATTCAAATGATCTCAGAGTTTTTACTTCTACTGCTAGCTTGTGGTAAGTTTGAAAAAGTATTTTTTACTCCATGAAAAGATTCCCATCCTCAACCATCTTTTAATAGTCATGCTAAGCAAATCCTTACTAAGACTTCACACATGGTTTACAGTGGCCAGAAAAAACCCCAATGTTAAGAAAGATAACCCCATTGCGTAGCACTTCAGTTCTGTCTTGTAACCGCTGGTTTATTTTTCTTTTCCCTGTAGGGAGTATTAACAATTTTTGTAAAGACTTTTCCTCCAGAAAGCTGAGTCACTGGTTTTATTAAACGCATTCAGCGTAAACTGTGCATTTCAATAACATCTTTTCTGCATTTTGACAAAAATTGTACTGAATAACAATCCATTCTTCCTACTTAGCAAGAATTTAAATTCAGAAACTTTATTTCAGGCCTGTAATAGCAGCTTTTCAGCCCCAGTCCTCTGTAGCACCCCTCTCGTTTGTGTCTATTCCTCTTCAGCGCTGGACGCTGAGGGAAAGGCTGCCCTGGCTCAGCCATTCTCTTTTCTTGACTTTGGGCCAGCGGTGGTGCACATCTACAGGACTGTTTTCATTCTGTGTTTTGGAGGTAGCGACCTGGGAGAGGTAGGTGTGGGTTGTGACTCCGATTTTGGCTGAGCCCTGCCCTTCTGCTCTCGTCTTCTCACCTCTGTGCTCCCCATGGACCACTTGTCCGCTTAGGATGGGAGTCTCGCTGGGAGTACCATTTCTCACTATGGATAAGGAGTGACCATCACGTGACAGTGCCCCATCAGTCATTTCCAAGCACACCCTGCAATGCCGTGTTTTACCTGGCAGCTGCCGGTCACCCTGCACTCACAGACTACAGACACAACTTTAGCAAATGAAGGAGTTTAGTCAGTACGGCTAAGGAGGATACACACCAAAATTTCTGTGCTATTCCTTGTTCAGTTCTACCTCTGGACTCTGTGATTATGAATATAGTAATTTCCTGAAGCAAAGTCCATACTTTAGTGTAAGACTGAATGAAACCCAAGAGCATTGACTGGAACAGGAAATCTCTTTTTAATATTTTTATCCCATTTGCATTGAGTTAGAATACATTTCCTTAGTACAGGGCACAGGAAAATATTCTTGTTATAACTGATTGATTTAAAAGGGTTCTGCTCTACATCAGCAAAGGGGAACAATACAGACTTATGGCAGCAGACAACCTGATTTTGAAATAAGAGCACTAAACATTAACAACTGCAATAACTGACCCATCACGTCATCTGCTTAAAAAAAGATTTAAACAGTGACTTATAATCTAAATTGGAGAGTGAAGAATCACTAGCTATGTCTGATTGATTCCTTGCTGATGGATGCTTTATTAGAGCCAGGGCAGTCACAGGGGCTGCACGTACACTTACCTGCTACCACCAGCCGTGACAGGTCTCCCGACTCTCTGGCATGGGCGTTTGTTGTGGCAGCCAAGGTCCTCCCTGGGCCATGAGCTGGACTTTGCTTTCCCTGGGCACGGGGAGGAGGTGGCTGGTCCTCCCCTGGCTCACACAGGGGGGAGAGGCTGTGATGAGAACTCCCCCTCGCCTTGAGGTTCTGTCTTCATGCAAACACCAAGGGAAGAGTAGAAACTAAGCAAGCAAAGCTGAGCTTTTGAATATTCTCGCAGTCTCTAACCATTTTCAGCTCCAATTTCCATAGGTCTCTAAGTATTTTTGTGTTTAGTAACCCTCACTGGATTTCTTCTCCATGCCTGTTCTTCCCCTTAAATCGATTAAATATTTTATCCTGCAGCCCAAGGAAATTTTTAGTATGCAGTAGGAGCTGAGCTCACACTGAGGCCTCTCACGGAGTGAGGTTATCAAAAGGGTCTCTAACTGTCTTCTGCCTGTTGTAATGTATCTCTTATTCCAAGGACAGTCCTTTATTTCTGTAACTCTTTATTTTGTTTACATCTCATATGAAAGAGGAGAGACTGAATCTATCAAATTTCACAGGATCACAGAATGGCTGAGGTTGGAAGAGAACTCTGGAGGGCATCTGCTCCACCCTCCTTGCTCAAGCACGGCCACTCAGAACCAGTTGCCCAGGACCATGTCCAGAGAACTTTTGAGTATCTCCAAGGGTGGAAACTCTGCAACCTCTCTGGGCAACCTGTGCCAGTGCTTGGTCGCCCTTACAGTAAAATGTATATAACAACACTAAACAATCACAGACTCATAAAAAAAAATGTCAGAAATGTTACTGGGAAGGTTTCTAACCTGTTCATGATCTTAGGACAGGAGCAGTCACACTTACTTGTTTTTTGACAGACATTTCTTTCATCTGTTGTCCAGGAATGGAGACTCCACAATCCCTCCTAGCAGCCTCTTCCACTCTAACTTGGAAAACGTGCAGTTTCTCTACTGTTTAAAATATTTTTTTTTCTTTTCCCTGAAGTTTTAATCCATCCACTGCTTCTTCTCTTAGAAAGAATTGGTCTTCCCCTTTCTCTTGCAAAAGCCTTTTATTGTGTTTGAGATAACTGTTAATTAAACCTTACATTCAGTGTAGAAAAAAAGCCTGACAATCAAATCCTCTGAGAAAACTATAATAAAGTTCAAAATTCTCAGTTTGTATCGACTGAATTAAAAATACTCAAACAAAAATCATTAACACAATCCCATAAGAAGTTGCCGGTTGCATTGTATTTCCCAGGCACTGTTTTAGCAGTTACAACCCTGGTAAAAAAAATACACAAAGAAGTAAATGTCTCGAAAGTTGGCTTTGAAAACAACAAGTCTTTGCGACACACTGAATTCAGTATGTTTTATTGCAAATGTTCAGCGAAGAATTAAAGACCCTCTGGAGAGCTCTAGCTGTTTCTAGGGAGACACCACCACCAGATCTTCCTGAAGTTCCCACAAGGAGCTACCAGCCATGAGCCAGCTCAGGGGGTTTTGCGGTGTGGCACGGCACGGCACGGCACGGCAGAGTGCAGTGCTGTCTGCACGGCTGAGGAAGCTGCAGGGCTCTGTGATGGAAGTGGAAAGGGAAAGGTGCTGCTGTTGAGGTTAAAGTAATGTTTAAAAGGAGAACCAAATGGCAAACTTCTGCAAAAATCCTCTGAGATATTGACCTTTTTTGGATTACTTGACTGCAACCACTAGTGAAATAGCCTTGTTTTCTAGCACCCACACACAACCAGAGCTATGTATCCTGGTAAAACAAAACTTCTTGTATTGCTGGCATCTCTATGTAGAAAGGAATCAAAGACTTCTTTAGGAAAGACGTGCTTTTCCTCTGATGCCACAATTCACGGAAATATCCAATACTCCTAGGAGTTATTCAAATATTCCTAAGAGTGACTGCTCATAAGCAGGATAGAATTCTCCATCATATAAATATTTTCAGACTGCAGTGAAGGGGAATTGGGGTTATTTACAAATGTAAGAATTGACTACAATGATATAACTGGCAAATGCCACATCAGTGGCTAATAATGCAGAAAAGCATCATCATGGGAAAATATACTGTCATCATTTGAATTTTCAATCATTTTTCAAGTGTTTCAGACGGCAAGGGATACTGCAGTTGAACGTTCAGAAATGCTGAGGTGTATCTTCACCAAGTGGTTAATTTTGTATTTGCAGTTGAAAGGATCTTAACATGTTTTCTATGTTTTGGGGATTTCTATCTATGCGTTGGGTGAAGACTGCATAGCTGCAACTTGTATTTTATACATTAAAAGGACTGAGAGAAACCTCCAGTGAATAAATATATAATACTAATACTTCTTTTACAATATGAGGAGTTTCTTATGATACGGTTTGAATGTTAAGAGCAATCAGATTTTGTATTTGCTGCAGCTTATAATGTAATGCATTCTTTGAAGTACAAGCTGTAAATAATAATAAATGACAAGTTCTTTGGTCATAAATACATCTTTCAGCTAAAAAAAACATAATGGCAAAGGAGAAGGAAAGAAAAGAAATTTCATTTAGTTGTGTATCTTATTAATAAAGTGCCTGTATTCAGAGTCTGATTCCAGCTAATTTTTCTGATTTGTGTGTATGTGTCTTACAAAGTTTTAAGCATTATTGAAGGTATGAAACTTCTCAAAAGTTGAGTGTACCATGTTCATATGAAGAATATTGTGTGAAGTGAATGAATTCCCATGTTTTAGGAACTCTTTGTTCTATATTTTTTCAAAAATTTGTGAATTTTGTTATTTCCAGTCCTTTGCCAAATGCACCAATTGAGAGAGTTGGGTTTTTTTTGGCTTAGATAGCATAAATCTGTCAAACAGTTTAGGTCTCAAACAAAAAGTACTCCTGTGATTTAGGTAAAGAATTTAAAACCTTAAAAAACCCACCCAAAACTCCAAAAGCCTAGCTGTACTGAAATGTCTTAAAATGAAGCAAGAACTATTACGAATAATAACATAAACCCTAGCATAATCAAGTTATATATATCTGAGACTAAAAGAGTGTGTAGCTCAGACATGCTCGGGGGAAATGTTTTTTCCTTAAAGCATCCTTCAAAATCAAGCCTTCCCCATTATTTTTCCTGTGATGTTCCATCTCCGCGCAGGGAAGGGGTGTCACATCCCGAGACCTTTCTGTCAGGTTTTGTTCCATGGGCCAACAGACACAAAAGCTGCCAGGAGGCACAAACACAGGCAGCTAATGCGAGCGTGTAAACCTCGCTTTCTTAGGAAGTCAGGCAAAGAAAACTTCACCACTGACCTCAGACATTCACAAAAATAGGTAACGTGGGTTCAGCTGAGCTCATTGTGCGTTGCTGCATACGGTTTGTTGCCAAGATATGGACTACGGTTTGTATAACGTGTAAGCAGCAGCAGTTCTAAAGCCAGCATTAGAATTGTAATTGGGTGAAATCCAAGCTCCTTTCAAGATGGTGAGAATCCTGCCAGGAACTTTTAGGAGCCTGGACTCATTAACTGCAACCGGGTTCAGAAATGAAGGTAAACATGGCTAAGATTATCTCAGCTCCTAGGAAAAAAATTCTACACTCAAAGTATGGATTTATTTATATAATCCTCCAAAATAATAATACTTTAAAAATGGACTTACTACAGATTTCATAATGGGAGTGAGCTAGAGCCAGTGCTCCACCAGGTGCTGTTCTTACAGAAATATCTTCTGCCTTTAACACAATTAAAACATATGCACATTCAATTTCTAAACCTCAGCTGGGGCCTGCAGCTTTTCTTCTTGATTTGCCGTGATGGGTATAGAGTGGTGCATAAAGTCTAACTTGGCAGGCTGCCTTTTTGCACAGGGGCAGGTAAAGCTAATCTGTGAAAAGAGATGACTTCTAAGAATCCCTTACCCCACTTGCTAGAAAATAATGACTCCCTGTCATTGATTTATCTCTAGGACGTGCATTTGGGAATGTACGTAAAACCAGCAGCTGCTCACATGCGGTTTTAGGACCACTGTGGATGACAGTAAGATTGTAAGAAGTTCATTTATAAGTACACAGGAAAGGTGTTTGTTGAAAGTAAAGCCTACTGAATATTTATTAGCTACTCCTGCTCTAACACGGTCCAGAAAACACCCTTGGAAATCTTTGTTTTCTGAAGCTACAAATGGTTTCTCAACCTATTAGTGTACCAAATGTCGACACAAAGTGCAGCTGCTCCCTCATCCCTTGATTTCCTTCAGCTGCAGCCAGAACAAGTTTTCTTTGTTTCCAGGTAAGTTAATGGTTTTCCGTTAACAGCAAGAGAAAGACCCAAAATAATGTTCTCTATAAAAACATACTGTGATTTACTTTATAAGAGATAAAGATCTATAGGAAAAATCTATAGGAAAATTGCTTCCTCAGACCAGCCCTGTAGCTCTAGCATCATCTCAGGGTTTGGAATGATATTTTCAAGGGTCTTCAGTGCCCACTTCTGGCCTTTTTTTCTGTTCCTTTCTGTGTTGGTGGTCTGGTGGGGACCTCCTATACTTGGATCAGGAAGGTCATGTGACAGAAGATGCTAGGGTCCCCAGACCCCATCACTTCAGCTGTTGCTCCATTATTGCATGCCAGAAAGACCGGGGAGGGAGTAGGGTTTTTAGCTATGCTCTTGTACTGCTGGGGCAAAACCATGGCTTGTTCGTGTCCCTTTATATCACCTGGTGTTCTCCTTGTGTCTGCACTGTTGGAGTTTCAGTCCAAGGTGGAGGCAAAATGACAGCAGGAGAGACATAGTACAGTCTAATACCCAAAGTGACAGTCGTAAAACAAAGAGGAGTTGTCTGTCTCCCATAGGTGTCTGCAAACATACACGGAATACTCAGGCTGATGCATTGTTCCTCTAGAGAGACATACTGCAAGAAATTGGGTTTCTTTGCCCTTCTGCAGAACATTTGGCATCTCCCTGAGTGATGACACATTTGTCACCAACTATGTGAAAATTCATACGTGGAAGCATTTTTTGCTTCTGTAGATATGGGCACTTGGGTGAAATGAATGGATCACAAAATAATAAGGAATTGGGCAATTACCAGGAGAATTCATTTTTTGTCTGCTGCCGAGCCTCGGCAGTGGAGGGAACACAGTCATCTGTGTGCCTTAATGAAATGTGACAGGCGTTTAGAGACCAAAGGCTGACATTTCCTGACAGCGTCACCATCTGCACACTGAAAGCTGCTAGTATCCGGACATCATAATCTGTTAAGGACTGTTTGTTATTGTACCTCCAAATCGCAGGTCACGCAGATCCTGGAGTTATATGTCATCAGCTTTGTATGCAGTCCCCTTCCCTTAGCTAGGATCCTCAGTCTCAGTCTCTCACTGCGCTCCCTAGTTGAATGTTTAACTTTCCAAATAATCAAGCCAATAGCCTAAGATGTAGATATTTAAAAGAGGGGGGAAAAAAAAAATCCTTCTAGCCTGCCAGCAGACAAAATAGATGTTAACCTAATTCTTACCAGGGCAGATGGAGTTATATAATGTGATTTCTAAGAGTAAGGGATTTTTCAAGGAAGTAAGGATTTAGTATATATGATATACAGCAGTTTTTGCAGCTTCAGAATCGTAACGCGGCAGTAGTTTCTACAATTCTACTTCTACACACAATGCAGGTACAGGGAAAACTGTTTACAGAATGAAAGATGCAATAATAACGAGGTTTTACGTAAACCAAGGAAAAACATGTTAACCTCAGATATGCTGGAACACAGGGACTAAAACAGGGACTACAGGGCTGATCCAATATTTTTTTTTCAAGCTTTTTTTTCCAAGGGAGGAAAACGGTGACCTTGAGAGACAACAGTACAGGTTAAGTGGAGTGAAAAAGAGCAGACAAAAAACCCCCACAACAAACAAACAGTGGAGGTTAACTTCATCTCACAGCCTTCAGTGTTTTCTTGCATTATAAGGAAGAGGAGAAAAGGCTGAAGGCAAAAGTCAAGTTACAGAAGCAGATGTGCCAATTTGGCCTTGAAGCAAATGTTTTTTTCTGAGGTCAGGTACCCTGAGAAGTGGTCTTGAATGCCAAACGTGTTTGTTAGAGTACTGTGTTTGCTTTCCTGCCTGGTAGTGAACATGGAGCACCCAAGGACTTTCTTTTTTTCTTTTTTTTCCTTTTTTTTTTTAAAAAAAAAATTAAATAAAAACAAACAGAACACCAACACAACCCCACGAAAGGAGGGACTTGTTTAGCTGCCCTGCCTGGTGGAGGAATATTCCTGGTCAGGCAGAATCCCAGTGCCTTCTGCAAAATTTCACTTCTTGAAACCTGGCTTGGGACATGCCTCTTCTCATCCATCCAGCTCCACTGAGCAGTGGTAAGCAAGCTGTCACCTGAGCCAGGCACTGGTCTTTGCAGCCAGCTTTAGCAAACAGAAGGAAGAGTTTGTGTACCTCCTAAGCTGAAACAGATGTGGTGGCATCCCAATGTCTCAAGTGCGGAGGAAATGTGGAAATTTGCAGCCTCGTGTCCTTCCACCCAGTTACCAGAAGGAAGCATGGCACGGGGCTGATTTTTTTAAACTTGAGGATGATGCAAGGACACGCTGGATCCTTGCACCTCTAGGATCTCACAGATATCTGTTTTGTGGATCTCTCAATTTCACTGCTGTCTGGAAGTGAATACATGAAAACAAAGAAACATATGAGATCAAGAGAAAAGCTACAAAAGCAGCTTAGCACCGAGAGGGTCATTTTCCCAAACACTGCAGCTTCTCTTGCTCCCTGCAGGTTTCAGTGAGGTAAACAGAAGAGGACAACAAGACTCCCTCTTCCTGCTTATAGATCTAGGAAGTCTAATGCTTAGTAAAACAAAGTGGCTGTATAAAAAAGTATCTATATATCTGGGAAATACAATGGGAGCAGTTACAAGATCCAACACGTTTTACTTAAGGTTTCTGGACTGCACTCATATAAACTTCTTCAGTTGATGGAGTACTAAGCAAACTATTAAATCCTCACCACTGTAGATACTCAGATCTGAAAGTCTGCTCTTCTACTATAGTGGGGAAAAAACCAAACGAGGTATGTGGTCTATGGGAAATCTGACGCCAGTTGGACCTTGTAAAGTGTCACAAGTCGGGCAAACTGTGGCCTTGGAAGAGTTTTTGCCTTGGAAGGAAATACTAAAGATCACTGCTTTATGGGTAATCCCTCAGCAAGAGAGGACAAGGAAGCACTGGCTAACATAGTTGTCCTCCTTGGAAATAAACACATACAGTGAGTTGTGGGAAAGGGTCAATACCCCACCAGTGAGGCAAAGAAGATTTATTATATTCATTCTCCCTGTTCTGGAAGCAGATGTCTTTCATAGTTCATCTTGTAGCTGAGGATTTTCAGAATGAGCTGTATCATGTGAAAGAAATCAGGGGAAACAGTGTTACTTGGAGGTATGTTTACTAAGCAAATACATGGCAAGCGCATCTACTACAGCAACCGGAGACAGGGGCCTAATCTTCTGGGATGTGTGTGCACACATGAATGCATGTGTGCAAAGAATAGCAGCTATTCACTCCCTAGGGCAGTAGCAAATGCATCCCCCTGCCAAATTCAGTGTATTCTATAGACACAAGGAGGTAGCATTTAAGTCTTCAGAACAATGCAGTAATGTTCGTCTTCCACCTAGTATCACAAAGCAAACAATTGCAGTCTTCACTAGCTGGTGTTTCTAAATGGGCTTCAACTCTGAAAGCAGGCATAGAACACTTTCCTTAAAGCTACCAGGAGCATCTTACTTCAATGTTACAGAATCAGCTTAGGTGGGTTTAGTTTCCAGCTTGCATAAGAGTTAATGTTCTCTCTTTCTGTACAAGTTCTACACCCAGCTACTGTCACAATGAGAATGAATGATTCAGGATGATCTGCCCTGTGTAGGCAACTGAGGGGGGGGAAAAACCCAAAATACGCCACCACAATACCCCTCCCCCGCTTTCCTTTTCTTTAGAATATTATTTAATGTTGCTTCTCACCTTTAGTGAAAGAAAAGACAAAAGCCACACCACAACGGAATGTGTAATTCCACGGGGGTTCTAATCAAAACCAAACTAAACATGAACTATTGTTGTTTTAGTGTTAAAACTAGAAAGCTCATATAACAAAATCCAAGTAGCAAGTCACTGGAGGAAAAGTTATTAAAAAAGAAAAGCTGCTTATGTTAATTAAACAAAGAAAATCTGCCTGGCAGACAAGAACAGCTTAGAAGCAAATGCATTTAAAATATGTATCTATTTCTTGGTATTCCCCAGAGCACTCAAACACAGCTAGTATGTGTGCTCCTCCATTCAGTCTTAAGTATTTAAGAAATTGTTGGTTATGTTGACTAAATCCAGTGAAGATACAGCGGTCTTTAGAAATAAAACCCACGCGCGTCCACCAGGTTTTGTGAACGAAGCTCTGGAAACAGAGGAGAGAGGCCCTACTTCTGCTCCCTTTGAAAGGCAGGATACAGCACAAATGAAAAACTTATCAGGCCTCAGAGAATCCCTGGGTTCTGGAAAACCCAAAACAGGGAAAAAGGATCTGCCAGAGCTTATCATGAGGCAGCAAAAGCCAACGACAAGAAAACCCATCCATTAGAAACCAGACTCCATCAGTACTGCTGCTCACTCCTTACTGAGTGTCAGGCAAGGAAGACATAGTCAACAGCTTGGGTTTTCCACCCCAGTCCCACAAACTCTTTTAACAAGTTGATTCCTGTATTGCAAAAACCTGTTGAGAGAAACTAGGCTATGGCAATATTCAGGTTTTCATTAATTTCTTTTTCTCTCAGACCTAACTGTGTAACCAAGAGACTTAGAGTGAATCCCACATCCTTTCAAGAATTTATTCTACTTCTTCTTATCTTTCCCCCTAATTTAGATTAAACTTTTTTTAGAAAAGCCTTCAGTAATGACTTATTAACCCCTGTATTTGACATTAGCACACATTTAAAGAACAACTGCAGCATATTTCACAGTAGTCATACTGAGAATAGTTACATAGCTATTTTTATATATTTACCATTGTAGATATAGTACATTCCAAAATACTTATGAAACACCACCAGAAAACAAAAAAATCAGACACGACATGAGTAGAGACCGTAAGATTTTTAGGTGCATTGTTTGCTATTGAATAAATATTCAAGAGTTTTCAACTCTTAACTATAATACTATCACCAAATGCTTTTATTTTTCTGAAATGACAGAATTAAGATGGGTGTTTCCAAGTCACAGGTGGGTTTTTTTATTATTTATTTTGGAGCATGGATTTCCAATGTAACCGCACAGAACCAAAAACTTTATGACCAGTGGTATTCAGCAATCTCTTACAACATCCTGCTGTGTCTACGTGAATTTCCCCTTAGGTGTTGCTGCTTGATTGCACTACAAAGAGTAGCACAAGTGTGGTAATAAAGTTGCGATAATCAACCTGAATGAAACCACAGCAAGCACAGCGCAGGATAGCCACAGACACCCAATTCTTCTTAATGAAAGGAGTTGTGATAAATATACTTTCACACGTTTCTGCATCCTTCTACTTACCACTGATCAGTGCTAAAAGGTGGTGAGTACATTTTAAATACATATAGACACCATTTTGATTGTCTTGTGCTTTTACGATATGAATTATTGTGCTGAATAATGCATTAATTACTACAAATCTCATGAGCACATTCCTTGCTTCATAAGATTGTCTAGTGAATCTGAAATTTCTTCCCTTCTTTTGACAAGAGAAACCAGAGACATGTAAGGTATTAAGAGTTTCTTTAAGAGTTTCTTTATTTGTAATCAGACCTGCATCACATCTGTAATAATTTCTGTAGTCTGTATTTTCTCCAGAAAATATAATCTGTCAGTGAAGATAACAAAAATACCCGCATTCACCATGTAGTAAGCATATAACAATCCAAGGGTAAAGTTTTCTTTTGTGCAGTTCTCTCACATGCGGTACAGATCTCAACTATATATGTTGTATGCAAGTGGTGTGCAGAACACCCTTTGTCAACAGGAGATACTAAATACATGCCTTAACTTAGGGATATATACTATAGATAGGAGACACGTTTTTTGGCTTTCAGGGAAAACTACACTATTGATGCTACAGTATTTGTTTTTCCTCAATAGGAGACCATAAAAGACTTCCTCAAGGCTCTGTAGGCTTCCTACAATTTTTATCTTTCCAAGACATTAGATTTCTGACAGCACTGAAAATGATGGACATGATTTAACGGTTGAGTAACAGTGTGTCTAAAAGGGCTAGGACCGTAAAGGGGTATTGTAGAAGAGCTTAGTGGAAGGAGAAGTGGAAGAGGCTCATATGAAGCAGTGGCAAAAGGCTGGATCCACTGGCTTTTGAAATTCCTCTTTTTTCGAATGTGATGATTTGAAAAAAAAAAAAAGGACGTGCAAACAAGTTTCCAAATTACACGAAAATTATTAAAATATAACCAGGAACATCAGGAAAAAAAAAAAAAAGAAAAGACATATTGCAAATTTCTGGGGACAAAAAGCATTAAAAAAAGTAGAATAATCCCAAAGAAATTGGGATTTTGCTGTCCTATGGCTGTCGTTCCTACAGCGCTGTAGGCGAGTCCATGGCAAACACCATTTTGCACCACAGAGTCTCTCCAACAGCCTTGCTCTCCCTCACCCACTAGACTTGCCTGCCCATCAGCCTCAGAATTGAACTTTTACTCATGATTAGGCTCTCAGAAAGCAAAGATGCAAAGAGTGCTTAGAAAAGAGCACCTCCCAACCAAAGGTCAACTGATGAAAAAGCTAACGGTAAAAAAATTACTATTATGACAAACAACGCACATGCCTCAAGAGCCCACTACTTCCACCTTTCAAAGTTTCCTTGGCTGGAAAAATTCACCCAGTGTCTATAGAAGTGAACCAACTGTGTATTTGCAACCCAAGTCAGTTTTCATTATTAGAGGATTTAGAACAACTTTAATCATGTCAAATTCTTCTTTGCATTTTTAAGTGAAAGGAGATTGAGCTAAATCATTATCTGGTATGAGTCAGTGCTGTTANTTAGACATAAATATTATTTGGGTGAGAGAGGGTCATTAAAAAAAAAAAAAAAAAAAAAAAAAAGAACCAAGCAGATTTCAAAGGCTTAATATTACAGTATGTGGTTATTCATGACTAAGCCTCCGGCCATGAGAAAGAATCCTGAAATTGTTTAACACAAGCAGTAGGACACAGTAAGTAATAGCCAATTACTTAAACCAAAAAGTCTCTTTGAGAATCATCTAACTGGGTAGAAAAGCATCTGCTTCTCTATATTTCTAGGTGTATTTCTACAAGAATTCAGCTGAAGCAGAGCTACAAGCCATTTCTAGAATTCAATATACTGTTATTCATTTCAGACGTATAATAATGCAATCATTATTACAGTAAAGGAGTATAAAAGTGAAAGCTACCTTTATTTAATTTGTATTTTCAGAAACATCATGGACTTCTTCAGCTATATAGAGCAGTTAAAGGATAAGTTCTGTATTACCAGCTTAAAGCAGTGCTATTTAAGGTGAATCTATGTAACAATTGCAAATATCTGAAGTCACTGTACACCCAGCAGGTGAGAAATATCTACCATGACAGCATTCAGACACAGCATATTTCCATCCTTCAAGATATTAATAAATTCAAACGCTTTCATTTTAAGCCACTCCAGTCTTCACTTTCTGTAAATCAATCCCCACCAAACTTGCAAAACTGAAGGAAAATCTGGCAAACTCCATGTCAGCACATCAGTTGCTCTTCTTTCAGTATCAAGAAAACTAAAAGGAATAGTCGAGGCACAAGTGATTTTTATGCAGAAGTATAGAAGTATTTCAAATAAGTAGAGTAAAACTTCAGTACTTCTTTTAACTTCTTTAAAAAAGGACATAGATCATAGGTCTATGATCCCAGTCACAGATCACAGTCACTGCAGTCTTACTGGATTGCTTTTTTTTTTTTTTCCCCAAGATGGAAAAAGAAATTGGTTCACGGAACTTACCAAATCCACTTTATACTGCCATTTCACATAGTCTGTGTTTAATCAAAGCAAAGTACAAATTCATGCTTCAAGGCAGCCTGAAAGTATTCTGCTACACTCAACAGCAAGCTATTTCTTCGGTGAAGACAGCTTCAGTGAACCCAGCAATTCAGAGAAGAGTCTGTCCAGCTGAACTGACATAAATGTTGCATGTAGAACTTACATGAAAGTGCACTGACAACAAGCTTTGGAGAATAAGTCCATACCATAAGAGCTTGTGCTTGAAACTACCTTTATAGCTATGGTTATCATTTCTGTTAAGAGGCACTGCATAAACATAGAGTTAGTCATCTAATGCACTTAATATTTCTCAGCTGAGGACTATCGCAGCTTTACCCTATGTCTAGGTGTGATTATACTTTGGTTTGCTTTACAACAGTAACATTGCACTAGCAATACAGCTGATACTAAAGAGAAGGCTGAAAACACTGCAGACCGGAGGACTGAAAAAACCAATCCGCTCCTTTACTTCTTTTCATGCTTCTTGGTTAATTTTCCTCTTTCTAGCTGGAGGCCCGTACTGCTGTTTGTTCGCTTTTCCTTTTGCTGGCTCTCCTGGGAAACTTGCTGCACTGCTCGCAGGATAGCAGTCTGCACAATCTGCTTGCTGGCGTTCTGCAGCTTGACTTCGTCTTGCTCCGTCCCTGGCTTCTCGCCTGTCGGAACCAAACAACAAAGAAAGGCAACTAAGCATTTGTGGCTACTCGTGAACACCTGAAGGATGAAAAAGAGGAGGGAAAAAAAACCCACAGAAGCATTTAGAAAAATGCAGGCTCGGTTTCTAATTGAAATGCTCAGGCTAGGTGCTTATTTACATTGCTAGATTTGATTTTAAAGGTTTTTAAGATACTCACCTCAATTCATTCTTAATTGACTGTTGTGCTCAAGTATTTCGTTAAACAGGATTTGTATTTTACTGTCTGGTTTGAAGGCATGTATTAAGAATTATGTCCTGAGAGAAAGAGAGTGAATTAAAGGTCAACAGCTTTTATGAGAGGTCCACATCTGGAATTATGAGAAATTCCCAATGTTCTTTAAGAACATTCCTTTATTGCAAGGAAATTTAAGACAGAGACAAAAAGTAGAATCACCTGTTTACCTTAAGGAAGACAGTACAAATTTCTGATACACTTGAGGGAAGGGACAAGGTCCTGCACCTGGGTTGAGGCAATCCCCAATATCAATGCAGACTGAGTGGTGAATGTATGGAGAGCAGCTTTGTGGAGGATTTGGGGACACTGGTAGATGAAAAATTGGATATGAGCCACCAATGTATGCTCACAGCCCAGAAAGCCAACTGCGTCCTGGGCTGATCAAAAGAAGCGTTGCCAGCAGGTTAAGGGAGGTGATACTACCCTTTTGCTTTGGTGAGACCCCAGCTGGAGTACCACGTCCAGCTCTGGAGCGCTCAGCATAGGAAAGACATGGACCTGTTGGAGTGGGTCCAGGGGAGGGCCACAAAGATGATCAGAGGGTTAGAGCACCTCTCCTATGAGGACAGGCTGAGAGAGTTGGGGTTGTTCAGTCTGGAGAAGAGAAGGCTCTGGGGAGACCTTATAGCAGCCTTCCAGTACATAAAGGGGGCTTATAAGAAAGATAGGGACAATCTTTTTAGCAGGGCCTGTTGCAATAGGACAAGGGGTAATGACTTTAAACTAAAAGAGGGAAGATTTAGACTAGACATAAGGAAGAAATCTTTTACAAAGAGGGTGGTGAAACACTGGAACAGGCTGCCCAGAAATGTGGTAGATGTGCCATCCCTGGAAACATTCAAGGTCAGGTTGGATGGGGCTTTGAGCAACCTGATCTGGTTGAAGATGTCCCTGCTTATTGCAGGGGGATTGGACTGGATGATCTTTAAAGGTCCTTTCCAACCCAAACCCTTCTATGGTTCTGTGATTCTATGATCTGGGAGTCCAAAACAACCACCAGCAAAGTGGTCTAACCTTACTCTGTGAGAAATAAATAATTCATTATCTCTAATGTTTCTTTGAAAGGACTTCAAAAATATACTTATTTCTACCGTGTTCACATTATGCATATTCTGGCTAAAAGTAAAATACAAATGTGGTTTAATTCTACTGAAATTGAATAATTAAAAAAATAAAACAAAACACCAAAACCAATCTGCAGGTCTACTAAGATGACAGTTTGTCTACAACTAAGAGGTTAAAACCATGAAAACTTAGAAAACATATTTTACACTGGAAAAGCTGACTGAATGGAATCACTTGCATTCTTGGCACAGTCAGCTTCCCTGATTCAGTTTGTTCCACTCCTCAGCACTTGAAACAGTGTTTTTTGGATAAAACTCAATGTTACTTAACAGTGAAGTACAGATACTTCACTATTACTCAAATATGAACTCACTTTTTGTATCACACAATGAATTAGTTGTCTTGCTGGGCTGAAAAAGATCAGCGAACTCAGCTGGTGTTCAGAAGATAATATGTTAACAAAAGTATGGATAAACATGAAATTGTAAATACAAGTTAGTATGTTGGAATAGGGTATAAGGTTATACGAAACATGAAAAATTTGCCAAGCCCTACAGCCATAAACTCTCCCTGCCCAAAATGTATTGTTAAAAACATACTGTCATTGGGCACGTTGCTGTTGAAAACCGCTCAGTTTTCTTTCCTTAGGGATGCTTCGTTACTTATTTAGTTCTTACCACTTAATCTACGAAATCCAAACTTTAAATGTTTTTTACATTAGGAACGTCATCCACAGCAACACCCAGTTGAAAAAAAGGACAGTTTTCCAGTGAATGACTACTGGAGTTTTTCAGTTGTTTATCATGGAGCAAAGCCTGCCTGAAAGCACCACTCAGGTAAGACAGACCTAGATTACCTCTGCCCAGCTCTAACTCATTAGATGATTCTTTTATTTGCTGGGAAAACAAACCAAGAACAGAGAACCCCAAACCTCTGGAGTACTTCTGCCCTGCCTCTGATGGTTTAGGTATGCACAGAAAGGAAATAAGGCAGCTCAAACAAACTCTTAACAATTTTACATACATATAACACAGTTAGGGTGATAGTAACCCCAGCTCATTGGCTTTGGACACAGGGAGAGTCAAGGCCTTGGCCTGGGGTGACATGACCAATGAGACCATTGGCAGTTCATGCTGACCATCTAAACTAGAAAGCAACAGTGAAAATAATCGCCCTTTTTGAGGGGATATCTGACACTGCACAAGAGCTCTGAGCCTGCATTGGGACCATTATGTGTAGGCCCTGGACAGCCAACCAGGATTGAGACACATCAAGTAGTCAGACATGAGCATCTAGTTCCCGTGGGTGTGTGCTCGCCCATCTGGATATGATCCTGGGCAAATGGTTCTAGGTGACCCTGCCTGAGCAGATGATCTCCAGAAGTCCCTTCCAACCTCCAGCCTTCTGTGATCCTGCGATTCTAGCTGCTGAGGCTACCATAAAACCCAATTTTTGCACTTCCTGAAGGAGTAAACAGCAGTCTCTGGAAGAGTATCGCCACTACATCCTCTTCTTCCAATTATTCATCTCAAGGAAATCAGTTAGCACAAAGCTATTTTTGGAGAAGCTCATTTATTTATTGATATGCTGGACCTACACTGTGCAAGAAGAGAGGGATTGACTAAGGAAAGCAGAAATGACTCATGCAAAGATCCCAAAGGGGCTAGGCTGGAATGTACCTATCAAACTGCTCCACCGTGCTGAAATGTAGACTGCTGTGGACATAAACAAAGGCAGACATTTGAATGCCTATAGAATTAATCACGCATTTTAAGAACTGCGTATTTTCAGTTAGGTAAAACAGAGACATCGCTCCTGTTGTCTAAGTATTTGGTGTTTAGCTAATCAAAATAAGAGTTACTAGGGTAATAAGATACAATCAATTGTTATCTATGATTTTTTTAAGATTTGAAGAATAACTAGTTTAATTAAAATTCCATGACAAAAGGTCACTTGAAGTAATTGCTGGGAAAAACTTGCAGGATAGCAGAAACAGCATTCTGCCTACTAGTTATCCTTGTCTAATGACTACTTTTTTTTTTTCTTGATGTCAGAAAATCTTTTCTGCTTATTCTCTATCTTTAAATGCTCACCTGACTTATAGAGGAACCCAGCACCCTAATTCTGTAAATAGAGAACTGAAAAATCCAGCTTAAGTGATGTTAAATGCAAGGTAGCAAGACACCTTTCAGTGGGTGCAGAATCAGTGATTTAGAAGGTAACAGAAGCAACTTTTCTCACATGGAAAGAGAGCAGAGGGGTTAAACGGTGTATGACTGTGGTAGGAAAGAAATTTAGACTCTTAATGAACATGAACTAGAAATAATTTATTCTATACTTTTTGAGAAGACGTCATGCATGAGCGTACATGACCATGAGCGTACATCCAATCTCACAAAACTTCTACTTGTCCCTCAGTTATCCCTTTTGCTTCTTCACCTGTAGGAGGTTATTGCGTTTCCCAGGAGAAAAATAATGCCTTTAATTTTAATTCACCTTTCCTCAAAGCATGTGACATTTATGCAGCTCATCATGTCTTCCTGCAGGTTAGGTCTTATTCTGTCTTGAGGCACAATACAAACATTGCATTTGAAAGGAACAGCTTAGTTTATATGTCAGGTTCCATGAATCCCAAGGGCCGTGCATCAGAGGACAAAAGTTTATGTTCTGTTCATGGGAATAACAAATGCAGTTTAATTCCAGCAAATGAATACCACTAAAGTTGTTCTTCTGGAAAGAGGAAATTTATGTTCGTGTAAACAGCTTTGAGCTTAACCATGTCTAAAACTAGCAATAAAAATCACATTCCTCTAAGCAAACTTGTGAGCAATTTAGAACTCACAATTACTCAAAATGTATTCCCCTGTTAGCTACAATTTTAATTTATGCAAAATTTCTGAAGCTAAAAGAGCCATGAAGCAAATATTCTTTCTTCATTTTTACATGAGATTATGCAGGTGTATCTTTTAACCAGAAAATCTACTCTTTGTTTTATTAATATATTGCTTTGGATTGCATTAGTTAACTACTAGCTACTAGGTACTATTTTCTGCAGCATTAGAATTCTTTTTCCATTATTAATAAAAATTAATAATAATCCAATGAAAATACCTCTCTCTGGTAAATCTATTTCAATTCTATTGAAAATCACTACTGTAATTTTCATAATCCGACTCACAGGACTAATGACATTTTAAATGGAATTGAAGTATAAGTAAGCAAGGCAGTGTCAATAGGACTTCATGACAAGGTCCACTATGGTTGCATGGGAGCTGTATTTATGGAAAAATGTTGCAGGATATTACCTAAATTGTGTTTATAAACTGTAGGTCTTTCAAAAAAATTAAAGAACCTGGCAGGTTTGTAACAACATAATGTACGTGTATATATTGTAGTAATCAACAGTAACATTCTTTGCATCAATATTGATATTCTTCTACTACAAGAAATGAAGTTCAGTTCTTTAACCTCCTATTAGCATTAGGCAGTGACATATCTCTCCACCTTGCTGGCCACAGCACAGAAGTTCCAGGTGAGCTGCTTCTGGCGAATATTTTGTAACATGTAAATTGAAATTGTTAAAAAATCTCCTTTGACTTGCCGTATAGGTTGGTGCTAGGATTTCAGCACTAGAAGCCTGGTTTGGAGAGGAGATATAAAATATGAGGCTGCACAGCATCCATAATCAGGAAATGTTGATGAGTCATGTTAATTACATACAGAATGAATGAACACGGCAGTCAGCCAGGGCTGAAGGCTTTCCAACACATGTGCACAAACCCAACTTTATGCGTGAGTGTCATTAAGCTATTCACAGGATTAGAGACCCGATTTGTCCCAATGTCAGGAATGATGCCAGTTCAGAGACCTCATGAAAAGGTCCTACGATGAAGTTGTAAATTTAAGCTTAAAAAAATTAAATAAGAAATGTATTCTTAACTGTATTAGAATTAATTCTATCCAGTACTGTTTCTCATGCTCTAAAATGGGACTATCCTGACTGATAGCTGTCAAGTATCAGAGGGCAATACTCAGTTGCCTTGTTTCCTTGAGGAAGAAGGGAGGACACTGAACGTATCAGAGGTGCTAAAAGTACTTCCATATAAGATCGTTATGTTTTCCCAATTCCCTAATCTGTATTGTGCAGGGGATTTTAACACTCACTTTCAGTAGAAAAGTCACAGCTCAGTTCAGTTATATTTTCTGCCCTAACCTCCGTCCTTAACTTCTGCCATACAACCGGCCGGGAAGAGGAACCATATCAGGAAGGGGACCAGCACAGACGACTTTGCTCTTCAAAACAAATTATAAGAATGAAGCAGGAACAACCCAGATCTGAACACAAATCCAGGAGGAATGGAAGGGCGAAGGAGAAGAGCAGCAATGCAGATAAACTGTCTCAGAGGACATAATATCATCTCCAGACTAATACTTCATTGTATCTTTTTTATCCAGACGTTAGGTATATCTGAACTGAGTTTTCATCAATTTTTTTTTCCCACTGAGTTTTGCTCTTTCCTAAGAGAAAAGAATATCTGGAAGTCTCTTTGGTTTGTTTGCTGTGTAGAAGTTATCTTTTTGAAGACTCACGTGAGTTATTCCATGCTATTTGAAATATACCAGCCAAAAGTGAAGCTTCCAAAGTGTTTTAGATTAAGAGGTTGTTGGGATCTACAGATACATTAAGCATTTTCTCAACATGTTTTACTAAGATTTCTTGCCATACTTTAATAATACTAACTAAAAACAGATTATGCACTTCAATCTATGTATTTTCTAGGTATTTTCACATATAGCAATAAAGTCACTCCTTAAGGACCATGTCTTTTCAGCTTTGAAGACTGGATGTAGTTCAAAGTAGCAGACACCGAAAATTCTGCCACACCCAAACCTGTAAGTGTGATACCCAGATTTTAGTCCCAGAAGGAAAATTTCTGGATCTAATACTGCAAACTAACATTAACTTATGAGGGTTTTTCACTCCTAGGCTAGAGTTCAGTGTATTAAAAACAAGATACTTCCTAAAGAGCATCTGGGACCAGCTACTCCAAAGTTAATGAAAAACTTAAATTCTCTCCATCTATACAATTTTGCTATTTCTTCTAGGAAACACACTTCAAATACTGAAATAGGAAATCTCTCTGCATCACATGCTGTGCTTCTCCCATGGAGGGAGAGGTCCAATGGCACTGATACAGGTGACCCACATCATCTAACTCCCTCTGCCTTCTATATTCTACTGTTTCGATGCTCAGAGATTCCTAGCTAAAAAGAAAACATTAAGCACAGAAAGCTAAATAACATTTAGGCTTTCTGAATCTGTACGAAAAAGCTTATTGGTGGACTTACACAAATCCCCACCGAAGTACATAGCTTTGGTGGGTGTTAGAAGACTTCTGGTATCCACCACTGTACAGTATAAGTGAAACCGAAGTTTTCAGTTCCACTACTAAAGTTTTATTTTGTTAGCTGTTTTGTTTATATTTCTGCAATGCTTGTGTTTTTTGGTCTTGAAGAACTATGTACAGGTGAATTAAAATTTGCAATATCTGAACCTGAATTTTTTCTTTTTCTTAAAACAAAGAAAATAGGGAAGAGGTTACGTAACTTGTCAAGAGCCAGCAAAATCAGTGAAAACATCCTGCTACATTTTAGATGTATTTCAATTTATACCAGATTATTCAGAGTCTAATTTCAGAAGTTGTCTAGTTAAACCTCAGGTGAAGCAGAGCCCTTCCTGATCTCAAAAAAAGAAACCCCAAACCAAAAAAAACCAACAAAAACCTAAATTTTCACATGCACAAAACAGCATAGAAAAACTTTCCTGCTTATTTTAGAATGTGAGCAGAGTCTGAAAGCTATACATAAGGCTATTAGTAATTGACCTGAGATTTTTTACGTATGTGTATTTATGTATATACACAAACTCACAAGAGAAAGTGAATCAAGGATCATATAAATCTAAAGAGTACCTTGAAAGAGTAAAAAACAGGGTTTTTTCATAGCTGTAATCTTGACAGTGTTCCTGTTTGCAACAGGATGCCATGACATGCTGTTTTCCCCTCTTGGAGCTAATTCTCTAACTTCCCAGAGAAATGTTTTCAGCTCTATTAAGAAAACTTACTTCAAGACAAAATGTAATGCCAATCTATGAGTATTTAACAGAAGTATTAATGGATATGCGCCCCCTCCATACTGACAAGTGGTGAGTGGATTCACTGATCAAAGTAAGAAAATACAGCGTCATTATATCAAATATGCATACTACAAAGTGAAGCAAATGTAAGTAATCCACAGGAGATTATATTTGCCTTACCATTAGAGAAATATCTGAGTAGAATATGGCTCAATTTACTTCTTCAGGCAGAACATTTCAGACTCTCTTGATGAAGGAAGACAGCATCTTCTGGTAACACGACTACAGGCATTTGCAGAGTCAGACAACAGCAGCACAGAGCTCACCTGCCTTGACTTCCCTGGCAAGGCATTCTAAAGGAACCTGAAGCATTTTATGGCTATTCAGATCAGCTTTTCATTTCTGCTAACATCAGTAAAGATTCTGCTCTAATTGCAATCCCATAAAAAATAATAAATCTTGTTCTGTAGGAGCTTGCAAATGATTATGGAAAGAACACACTACAAATGAGTAACCAGTACTCAGATAATTTCAGAAAACCTACAGAAAAATTATTAATACATTGCTTGCAAAAAATTTTTGTTTACTTTATATTTGTAAACTTAATACAATGGATTGTGCCCTCAATAAAATCCTTAATAGACAAGATTGAAGGTATAGGAATAAATCTACCTCTCACTGTATTTTACAGTAAGTGCATTTAATTTCCATTATCATGATAATGCTTACAAGGTTGGAATCATATTATTTATGTCTGTAACAAGTACAACAGAGCAATTCATCTAGAAGAAGAATGATTTGGAGGGACAAACTTTAGAGGTCAGTGTAACTCATTCCTTTTACACATTCACCGCTTGACTTTCCTGCTCAATACATGGAGCCCACACACAGTGCCAGTAAGGATGTTAATAATGACTGTATCACTTATTACCACCATCCCCCAACTATGAACAACTCTTTCAATATAGGCCACTACACAGCCACTGTGAAGACAGAATTCTTTTCTCTGCTAACCTGAATAGGATTCAGTCCAGTCTTATGGAAGTGAAAGGTGCCGGCCTCACTTGTTTAAGCCTGTTCTGTTAAAAATAATTTTAAAAAGTAAATCCTGTTCCAGTTTTTAACACTATGTTGATTCATACTTTAAAGAAATATTGAACCTAGGACTGCTGACTGCTTTTTTAAGCTTGTTAATTTCATCACATTTCTGAACATCTATGAATTAACTTTCTTTCACTTCACTAATGAGAACTGCTAGTGGAGTTTCACAGCAGGGGAAAGATCAATGCATCATTGGGGAGAGGTCAGCACAAGAAACAATTTTTCCTCAGCAAAAAAGAACAAGAAATTTCCTCCTATATGATTTCTTCCTACCAGAAAACAAACACTTTGAAGTATTGTTGAGATGTCTTAGCTGCAAATACATTCAGTCAGATACTTTTGGGGCACAACTGGCCATCACAAATGGTGGAAAGAAACCCATTATATCAGTTTGCATGAGTTCTGCAAAACAGTCTTGCCTGTAGCCTCTGAATTATGTCCATGACATGGTCAACACTAAGCTCATAAGAAAGAATCCTACATGTAAATACTACTACATCTTATATGGGGCGGGGGGGGGGGAAGGTTGGTACTGCAGAGCCTGGAGCATTAGTAGAATGTACCACAGCAGTTAACAGGGACAAGGACTGTGCCCTGCCTGACTACCACTGTTCTCACGGGTGAAAGGCACCTCATAACTGAGAGTCCCAGAGTACCACATTCAGTGCAAGCACTGGAGATATCGCACAATACGTTGTCTTCAAAAAAGTAAAGTTATCGGTAGCAATTTTTCCATTCATTAACAGGTCCCTCCATAGTGTCTTGATCTGTGCATTGCGGACAGAGTTCTCCACAATACCTGTAACTCTACAGTCAAAAAAGAAAAAAGGCTACCAAGAAATTTCATGTCTTCACATCCCGGAGCACAACAGGTTTGTTGCTTTCCCAGCTTTTCCGCTAGATAAGATCAGGACTATTCAGACAACTAAGCACATCTGTTTCAGCGTGCAGCTGCTATGTCTTCAATTGCAGTTTAATGAGATTCCTCAAATGTTTGGTACAGGATGTGCTTCTGATCTTCAGTGTCATTATGCAAGTCTGGTATACTGCTCCTAGCTTAAAAATGTTAAGAACAGCTGTGCTGCTGAAAAGCTAGTTGAAAAGCTTTTGGCATTGCTATTGTAAGAAAAAGGTGCTGAGCAGTGAATATTCTGACCTCTCTAATGTCCATCTTTAAACTTTAAGTGTGTTCACACTTCTTTCTTTACATAAAAATATTGATGCAAAAAATGAGTTCCACCTCCTCCTCCTCCTTTTGGGATTGCAGGGTCATAAGTAAAGCCTGTGTGCTCCTAGTTATGGAGAAAAAGTCAGGTAAGAAGGAATTCTTCAAGTTACACTGAAAAATAACAAGATTCACCTGAAAGATTAAATCATACAATTCAAAGTAGATACAAGCTGAAAGGATGGGAATGTTCAGACACCGACAAAAGCTGCCAATGTAAATGTTGCAATCTTTCTTGATGTATTCAGATCAAAACTGATTCCTTTCTAAAAGATATCATTCAGCCAAAAATACAAATTCCTATTCAGGCAAACATAGCTCTGTACAGTACTGACTGGGTGAAAGAGTGATGGCCTGCAATGATACTCTGTAATTTGGTCATTTTTTTTTTTTTTTACAGTCTTACGTTACAGAGTAAAATTCTCAAAATATACTAAAATAATCACTGAAATGATAATCTAGCAAGAGCTGCTTAGAAAACCCACTAGGTAGCTCAAATATCTTTAACATGTTTCTAACTTTATTCCCAAGCTAGTTTTAAAAATGCAGGCCATCTTTGTGCTATATTAGTACATACACATAAGGGCAAAGGTCTAAGATATAAGTGTTTGAGTGACTTGTGCAGAATAGCATCAGAAAAAAAATCCTTGGAACATGAAAAACAGGTTTGTATCCCACTTGTTCAGGCAAATTAGAACTAAACAGTATTATTTTAAATTTTATTTTACTTTTCAACTTTAAAAAGTTTCAGGGCTGAAAATAAGCATGGAATATGCCCACGGTCATTTTTGGGAAAAGTAACTGAAAGCAATTTGCAAAAAGGTAGTTTGATATTGATTAGCAACATTTAAAATTACTGTTAAATCTTGCAGATTCATTTAAAAACAAAAATAAGATTATTACTAATCAGATAGCCTGATACTGGAAGTGATCACTCCTTTGTAAACTAACGATGTGGTAACAGAAGAAAGTTTGCTGCATTCTATAGTTTTTGCGGGTCCTTTAGAACAAATACTGTTTTAATAACGATTCATTCCTTACCTTACAAGGACAGATATTTAATCTGTGGAATTATTTATAGTTGTCAATCTTTCATATGTTAATTTGTCAGTGATGGTTTTGGTTTTTTTTAAATTCTGGAATACACTGTCTTCTGAAGTCACCTAAGAAAACCTGCCAGTTCAGAAATGATGACTTCTCTTTGCTTTTTGACCTAATTCAAAACCTTGAAATTTCATGCTTCTCTACTGCAGTCCCATGCATAGCTCCATCATTACCTCTGCTAATCAGTGACACTTTTTTGTCTACTTCTCAGGCTGCCTAAAGCAGTTCAGTTCAGGAAAAGTAAAGAAGCTAAACTCTGCAATGTGTACTTTGCCCACATTTCCATTACGTGGATCATGCCCTGCTGTAAGGGCAGCACGTCATGTGGGAATCCCTCAGGTGCAATGAACTCCCAGACATCTCAGAGTTTGCATTGTGTTTCCTATACACCAACCTATCATCAGTCAAGTAGCACAACCAAATACGATGAAGCCCCAGTCAGATTAAACCAAGTAAGGAAAAATGTACTTTTCTCAGTTCCTTTTTACTGGAACAGACTCAAAGTTAATTAACACTGGGTATGAAGAAAGACCACATATGAATAGCAGCTTTTTGCAAACTTGTAAATGGCAACATACTGTGTACAATGAGCCAGAAAGTCCAATTTTAAATATGAAACAGTGGCCTTTTTGTAAAAATTTTGACCTATCTATCTCACTAATATCCAGGTCTGTTTTGGGGGGTGGTGGTGTTTGTTTGTTTTGTGGGTTTTGGTGGGAGGTCTTGGGTTGGGTTTGTTTTTTTTTTTTTACATAGTAGCTGGTAGTAAGATTCATGGAAAAGAGCTGAAGCTTAACAGGAAAGTATCTATTCAGTCAGTAGTCATAGTCAGTTGGCTTCACCTTTTAAAAAGTATGTTTAAACTTTATTTAAACTTGGTAAGCTTCTACTTAACAGTTTATAAAGACAGCACATTAGCAACATCATATCCACTACCTTAAGGAAGTGAGCATCATCTTATTCATATGCAAAATTTTATCTTTGTCTTCAGATAAACAAGTTCCATTATTTTTTCTGGAAGAGTCTCCTTTTGGTTGTTGCTTTCTTTTCTTTTTTCCACGCCACTCCTGGAAGGGTGTTTACCATTCTGAGCCTAACCATTTATAGTTAGACAAATCTTTTTCTTCCTCCTGCCTCCCCCCACAACAAATAAAGAAACAGAACATAAGGTCATTCATCATAGTGAGATAAAATCAGAAAGTTGACTCAAGAAATGAAACTCACTTTCTTAGTAAACTTAGAGAATTCCTATACCATAAAGCCTTAAAGTACTATGAAGATGCTAAAGATGTACAAACCCCTGATTTTTATTTTTTTTATTTTTTTTTTTTTTAATCTGGAGAAGAGATAATGCCAGGGCAGGGCTGGTTTACAGTGAAGAAAAGCATTAAAAACATGCAATCTACTCAGGCTTGCTCTGTCTGAATACAAGAGATTGTCAAGCCCCTCTGATTGCTTTATCATCTCTTCTACAAATTCCTACTTAGCTACCCTATGTATATTATGACAACATTTGCAAGGAAACCATGGGCGCTTCTTTGTGTAAAAGCAGACAGAAGAAGAATGGCTATACAAGACAGATTTTTTTCTTTATGGATTAGAGTTGTGAAAAGAACAATTCATGTAGTTATTAACGAGATTTGGGGTTTGTTCATTGTCAGCCTTTGGGGAAAATAAGTATGTTTTCATTATTTTAGAGGTAATCTCTTCCTGCAGTATTTCAGTCCCATGGTGCATTTCAAAAATTAGTTCAGTTAATGGTGACAGACTGTCAGATAAAAGGAGTTCAGAAAAGAGACACTAATACCGAAAGGTGTAGTACAAGAACCAGTGGCTGTTTCTATTAAGATAAATAATTTGGTCCCAATTTCAGAACAGGCTGTATGGGAAAGTATCGAATTAGACAGCAACTGGGCAGTTAAAGAGACAAAATGAACTTCCAGTTGTTGAAAATGGATATTAATTTATCAAAAAATTAGACATTGTTGAGTTGTTGAGTTAGCAAAGTCAACCCCAAAATAATTTTTTTAATTAAGGTATAAAGCTTTTGGATTCTTATCTGTTCACAGATTGGATATAGAATTTCAAAGGAAGACAAAAATTCTGTTAGCTTTACAAAACAGAAGTATTAATAGTTACTCATTGTCAAGTTGCAGACTTTACTTTCCCTTTTCTATTGACCTACTATTTTTACTGTCAATTCTACATCTTCAAAGAAGTTAACTGCAAGTCATCTCAGTACAGAAGACATTATACATGACTTAGATTCATCTCCTAGAGCTACTGGGCCTCTCATCCCTTTCTGAACAACAAACTGCTTATTTCCAATCAGAATGTACCAAGTCCAATTCAGATTCCCTATAGCTTCCCTTCTTCTACGATGTAAGCACATATATACTACACAGCAGAGATTCTGCACCCTTATAAAGCAAGGTCACACATTAGCCACGAGCTCCTGCTGAAGTCTTCAATTTTGTTCCAGTAAAAACTGGCCTGAACAAACTTTCTGCTCTCTTCCATTCAAATACTTGTGTGTGTGTGTGTGTGTGTATGGTAATTTGTAAAATAACTCTATGAGTTTCAGAGCTCGTCTCATTGGCAGCCACCAGTGTGGGTGCCAGGGGAGACTTACTCTCCAGAGAGTGTGTGCAAGGCCCTGTCCCGTTCCTGACCCTTTTGTTCAGTCTGACAAACACAGTCCCCAGCACACTTGTATAGGAGGCTCCTGTCCCTGATGGGAACCACAGGGGTGACCCTCATAACCTCCGGCTCCACAGCTAAACACATCCTAAGCTAAACCACCTCCTTTGAAACCGCCTGCCTCTGCCCGGCGGCAGCTCTGGTTCAGCTGTTACCCCCTCCTCCGGAGCAGCCCCCCGGCACGGTCGGGGCCTTCCCGCTGGGCTCCCCCGGCTGGGCACGAGAAGCGGCTGCCCTTACCTGGAGCGAACACCATGGTGCCGCACGGGTGCGGCGCGGCTCAGCACCTCGGACAGCTCCCGTCTCCGCACGGCTCAGCACCTCGGACAGCGCCCGGCCCCCGCACGGCGGCGGAGGCGGCTGCGGGCCGCGGTCCCTCCCTCCACAATGCGGCGGGGCGGGGAGGGGGCCCGGGCGCAGCGCGGCCCCGCGCCTCCACCACCCGCACGGACACACACACACACACACGCTTCTCAGGGAATCATCACTGCCACGACTCGTCGCCCTGCAGCGGCAGCAGGGGGAAGGGCAAAGAGGAGAATGGTAACAGCGATCTGCCCAGCAGGGAGACCGGCTAATTGCTCCCAAACACCTCTCGACAACAGCCCCGCTGCATGACATTTCGGGGTGCGCTGCTTTCACCACAAGCTAACAGCCCTGCTAATAGGCTCCGGTGACACCGGACTTTGTCACGGTATTTTAGTTTTCAAAGGTTCAAATGCCGAGGAATTTATACTGTGATTTCACAGGCCTGCTAACCCAGCTCCACTGAACAGAGGCACTTTGATTTAGGAGAGAACATGAATGTTTCAGCATATAAAAGATGACATCAGGGCCAAAAGACAAATAAATTAATGAATAAGTAATAAAATAAAGAAGAGGACGGTAAACACAGAGAGAAGACAAAACTTAAAGTTTTCCATCAACTTTTATATTTCACATTTAATTTGCCTTTATTTCTAAAACCCACGCTCAGAGTTCCTGTGGACCCTGAACTTCTACAACAGAACTGAGGAGCACAACAGCGAGATGTGACACAATTTAGAGAAACTAACTGTCCCGTTTAAGCCTACACCTGCAAGAGGTATTTTGAAAAATATTGAATTATCAGTGCAAATTAGAGAAAGTAGATTAAAAAAAAAAGTTTTTAGCATGAATGTTTGCCTGTAAATTTTTGCAATATGCAATACATTTTCCAATCACATGTTCATAACCTATGGATATTCCTACAAGCCTATTTCATTCTTTTCATAGTTAAGCATTTTATAGACACAGAATTCTCCAGTTAAATCTGGAATATTTTAAGTCTCCAAATAAGGACTTATTCTTAAAGTACGGACAGAGGAAAGCACTGACCGGCTTAAATAATTCTGCCTATGTACTTCAGTAAGAACTCAAGAATGGCATCATCACCACAGTCAAACTAACCATGTGGTGACAGTTTTTTCTCTTTTTGGAACACTATACAAGATAATTTCTCCTTGGGAATGCCTTCCACATTCATCATCGCATACCATTTCTACTATCTGATTTCTGGATATTCCTTTTACCACAAGATCTTCACCTTAGCATTTTCAGCTTCTGTATTGCCATTTGTTTGTCTCCTGTCTTATATTTCAGAGATTCAATTTTACTTCTCTCAGATGGGAACTGAATTAAATAACCTGAACATTCTACCTCTGACTGCTCAGAAATGGTGTTCCCTCTAAGAATGTTACTTCAAAATCTTTAATCTATCCTCTTTTCGTTTATCATTGTTCTCATCCACCTCACATCTGAGAACTAACAAGATATCTACGAACTGAATTAGAATAATTTCTAGTGCAAGTATCCCTCATAAAATACAGAAAATATTACAGTCAGCAATATTCAGCATTCTTAATAGATGGATCAAGGATACCCTATAATCTTTAGAAAATCAGGACTGATATTCTGGAAAGACTGTAGGAAAATTTGCACTGGCATTTTTTATGATGTATATATTATGTGGCCCCTACATATTTGATTCATGTGTTCAATGGAAATTCAGCCATCATGAAAAATTGTTAATCCACTTTTCTAAAAAAAAATAAAAAAAATAAAAAAAAATCTATTGGATATATTTCTATTACATACAACCTCAAAAGAAATTAGATGTATGTTTCTAAGGGAGTGAGTTTTGAGATGGTGGAGCAGCTTGTTAAAAGATTTTTCAAAACAATAAATATGATGCAGTGATTTGAAGGTCTGTAAGTAACCTGTAAAATTCTAGGCTGGTATCTTCAACTTGATAACAGAACCTACACCATTTTGGTGAAAGAATACAGGTCATTAACAATAATGTTGTACCCACATCTTTCTTTAACTGCTATCTGTATTTAATCTAATAAATTACCCAAAACAGGCACATTTTATTTTAGAGTCTTTAATTTTCTTGCTCAAATTAAAAGCTAGCAGCAATTAATGTTTTCTGACAGCGGAAAAGATGTTATCAAAAAGCATCTTGGGCTTCTTTTTTTCATTTAATTAATTTTTTTAATTTCAGATTTGGTCACAAGTTCAAATGTACAAAATTCACTGAAGTAACTGCACAGGACAGCTCTGTAGCGAATGATCACCTCAAAAAAAATGTGCAGTTAATGCAGTACAATAACCAAAACAAACAGTGCACTAATAATTATTCTCATTCAACTTCAGATCAGTGGAAAACAACATCAGTTATGCCCAGTTATTCAAAAAAAAAAAGCCCTTGAGAATGAAGCATGATGGTAAAAACAAGGTTATATCATTAAAATACAATACATGGCCTTGTTCATTTAAAGATGTACCATCAACTCCTATGAAATAGAAAATATGAAAGCACTTACAAAAACATCTGTATATATTTTTATCAGTAATTATAGAGTCCCTGCCTTGTGTATCATTTAAGTTCTTACTGTTTGAGTGAGGAATTTATAGTTTCTGTATAACACCAGGAGACTTAAAAATTCTTGAGTATACATCTCCTAAGATTTTTTTTGAAGTCTTGACTTACTTAGACCTCTTAACAAAGTAGCCTCTAACAGTTAACTTTAACATTTTTAGACAGTTACAAAAATCAAGTTGACTGATGTCACTTTAAATCATCCATTGCTATTCGTAGTTCTTTGGTTTTACATCTGAAGTAAACCCCTCATTCTAATGGAGCTGAAAACAATTATTTGGTCACATAGATTCAAAAGCTTAGCAAACATGTTTTAAGGAAGAAGCCATGTTTACCTGAAGATGTTCAATGTTTCAATGTTTTATTAACAAAAACTTACAGCTAACATTTTACAGGTAGACATCTGAGTGTTTCTGGAAGAATCATTTGCAAGTAATCACCTAAATACAAATGAAAGCTTTTAATCATAAAATAATATAAAGATAAAAAGGGATAATCAGGAAGATTTTGTTATGTCTTTATTAAATGCTAATTTTGTATTTTATAAAAAAAGCCTTCTCGTCAACTTTGAGAATGAACTAGCTCTGAGCAATTTTTTTTCTTCTATTTCCTCACATACATCAACATTAATAATCAAACCTAGCTCTTTGAGAGGGAAGATTAATATGATCGGTAAACTGCCTGAACTACTTGATGTCTTGCTAAACAGGGTACGGTTGTAATGGTCTTCAAAAAGCAATTACAGTCACTGATTATTTTATGGTTAAGCTTAGCAATAAAAATCTTTACTAGCCAAGGTGTATTATATTACATCTGAAACTGCAAGGAAATGGTTTAGAGGAAATAATTGTGACTGAGTGTCAGCAAGAAGTATCTAAAATTATTTAGATGAATATTTGAAGTGTCAAATGGCAATTTGTGTTGCAGGGATCATCATATTCAGTGTCCTAGATTTAGACTAGAACAATTAACACCTCTGTGATTGATATACCTCTAACAGACAGATGTAGGGAATAAACACAGAAGGGAAAAGAGAAAAATCCAAACTGCTGGAAGTATCATTCTCCTGAAAAAGGAAGTAAATGAAAAGCCAGTTACCTTTCCATGAGAACTCCAGCAGAACAGCAATGCACAGATTTTCAGCAGCCAAAGACATGAGACCTTGAAAGTCAGCAGCAAGAACATGCAACATTTCCAGAGACAGGAAAAAGTGAATACTATTAGATTAAAGATAAATGTGGCCATTAGAGTTTCAATACATTAGTCTATTCATTTTTCTTAATTAATCTGATAAACTGCATAGTAGTCCAGGGCTGAGATTTACAAACATGGATAAATTTTAGATAAGAGTCTAGGAGAAACAGCTCTACAGTATGGTGGGGTTTTTTGTTTTGTTTTTTAAATATCACCAAGATGAGTCCACACCAGGACTTCCCACAGCATGTAAAGAGATCCCAAAAGTCCCACTTCCATCTAGGGAATCTCTCTAGCTGATTACATCCCCACGCTGACAATATCTGAATGCCTTGCACCCATTTATGATTATCTTCCAACAATCCCATAAGAAGTTAATTGGTATCTTTATGTTATAGATGGGAGTCCAAATTACAAAGAAGGTGAGCCCAAAGCAAAAAACAACCAATACAAAACACAGACCTTGATAAATTTAGGATGTCTAAATACAAAACTGAATGATTCACCTAAAACATTATTACATATATGACTGTGCAAAAAACAGTGGAGCCAAAGTAATTGCTGCTCCCACCTGCCACACCTCTGTAGACAAACAGTCCCTTCACTGAGACATGAATGAGTCACAGTCCAAAAATCAGAGCCTTTGGATCACACAGGAATTCTTTTATACAACAAGGAATTCAGTCCCGTCAAGTCCTTGGCTAATTACTCTGGATCTAGCAGAGACACTGTGAAACACAGGAAGAGACTTTAAAGGACCTCACATACAACCACTAACTCATGGCACAGACAAGGCCATACCGTTCTGCACCATGCTAAAGACTCACAGGATAGGTTGGGAATCTGCCATAAGTAAAATTCTCACCTTCAAACCTCTTCTGTTCTACCAGCATGACAACACATTTGTTAGACTAAAAATTACTATTTTTGAATGTGTCTTCCTCTTTTCTGTAAAAAGTGTTGATCATATCACAGCTTATTGGTATGTGTAACTTGACACAAGTCATAAAATTAGGCATATGCTAAAGTCTTCAAAGAACTTAGAAAGACAGAAGCAAAGAAGCATTTATGACGCACATCAAAACTGCTAGCCAGTGAGCTAAGGAGAATAAAAGTCAGCTTTCAAATAAATGAAGACATTTCCAAACTTGCAAGAAAATACTATTTCATTAAAGTCCTCAATAAATTCAGATATAACATTTTGATAAATGTAAACAACCTAAATATTAAACTACGTGCTTAATTTAACACTCAAAGAGAACAAAGACATGCAAAATGTAAATATCAAAATAATCATTTTAACATGCTACTGAACAGCTCAGATTGCTCAAGAACTGAGGATGGGAAAGTATACTGAATTACACCAATATAAAATACAAACAGTAAATATACAATGCAGTTTCCTAACTTGTCCTACAGAGTCAAAAGGATGTGGATTTCACCATGCATGGCTAAAAATTAAACAACTTGGCCAAATAAGATATATATATGAATTGTAAATTATGGTTGAAAATATCAACCTTGTTACAAAAGAAAGGATTTAAACCAGTACAGTATCAAAATTCTAAATTAGGTTAGCAAGATTCACAGAGCATAATCCATGTCCAGCTGAAAAGTATCTACAATACAACATCCCTACCCTAGCAGAATTTATCAGATTCATCAAATCAGGGCTCCCCTCTGACTGCAATTAATCTGTCCTTGGAACAATGGGAGACCTACAAGAAAGTCATACAACTGGATAAAAGAAAAGTTAATTACTGAAGTGGAAAATTAAACCTATGTTTCATATTGAAAACATTTACTAACCTCTTAAAATGGGTAATTGTTAACTTTAAAACATTTCTGTCTAACATACCTCTATTTATGATGGCAGTCATGACATTTTCAAGAAAGAGTTTCTGATGTATTTCAGTTTTTTTTTTTCTTAAATCAAGTCTCTCCCACAGAAGCATTCAATGAGATCTTACTGCTTTTCAGGGGTATAAGGTTTCACTTACAGTGATGAAAAGTTAAAGATTGAAACCTTACAGCAACATGACAACGTTTATGTCCCAAAATCCTGGTTTAAGCTCTATTTTACACTTCAAGAGCAAGAATATAGTGGCCATGATTGTTATAAATCTTACAGGAAAATCTGGATGAATTAGTAAAATATTACTGCGTAAAATAACAACATCAATAATAGCTCTAATATAAAATAAGGCATCTTGTAAAAAGAAAATATTCAAATGTTGTTACTTCAGATGGGGGGGAAAAAAGTCTTGTTGAAAGTAAAGCAGGGAAAACTATGAGAAATATCTGTGAACAGAACTCAGTTCCAGGGAATAATTTTTCACTGAAAGAAGGCAACTCTTGACAAAGAATGCCTTCCACAGCCTCAGCTACATAACTGAAGAACTACATTTAAAACTCCCTAATCTGAAGTACCAAATGGAAATGTAAAAATACCTATGATTTTTATATTCAGGCCTTCAAATGGATTCATATGTATGCCCAGAAAGAAATCAAAATCAATCATTTAAAAATTTCAAGTTTACCACAGAAGCCTAAACTAGAACGACAGAAAAAAACCAACAATCGAGCATGAAATCAGTCTGACTGACATCACCTAATGAAATACAGAATTTATCCCTATACTTTGTATATATATTATTTGCAATAACTAAAAAGATTATTTGATGATTTTTACACAGTAAGTATTGGCTACTTCCAATACTTGTAAACATTAACCTATGTTGCAAAAATATAATTTTTCATCCTTTTGGAGTCACAGTTTTGTCCTTCAGTGAATTAAATACCGTTTGTCTTTTATAAGTATTCTTTTATCCTTAATATGAAAAAATTGTCACAATTCAAGGCTTCACAGGATTGTTGGATGAGGCAAATAGGATTAGATTAATTTAAATAATAAAAAAAGAAAGAAAACAAAAGCTCCCACAAATCCAAACCCCAAATTCTGTTCTCCTGAAAAAGAAGAAATGAAGCACACACACCCCCCTCTTTACAATCCCGCAAGTCTACCACCAGTGGTTATTGCAAAGGAGTTATGTCCGGTCCTTTCCGTTGCCTGGTTATTTCTCACAAACACTTTGCAACAAGTGCTGTGTTTCATCACCTTGTATTCAATGTGATGCCAAAGTTGGGCAAGTCCTGCTCCATTTGTTCTCCTAACTCTAGCTATGTGCTCCTGCCACTTACCTTGGATCAAACCTAATGAATTGGTTCAACAAGGTAGGCCAACCTAAAACCAACTCACTGAAGCACTGAATTGCTTTGTTATAGAAATTCACTCAACTGGCTTATCCTAAAGCCACAAAAGCCATTAAATCTGAGGCAAACAAGACAGCAGAAACAGGTGCAAAAGGTAACAGCAAGAGAGGAAAGGAGAGAATAGGATTACCCCTTTTAGCAATAATTTGCAGTTTTACTATGGCAGGCAAAACAGAATGCTGCTGTCTTGGGAGGCAGTTCCACAACAGCCAAAGTCAATCAAAATTGGGGCAGCTCTTCCACTGACCCTAGCACTAAGGCAATCACATGGGGCTCCTAAGAAGGTTAAGAAAAAAATGCCTCAAAACAATTATTAGTTTTCAGGTGCTTCAGCTCTCATGAAGTGGTTCACTGAGACACTGCATGAGAGCTACTGCAGGCAAAAGAATGACAATAAACTGCAGCAACCACAACTTTGGTTGTCTTAAATCACCATGGATCTGATGCCTTGACCTTGTTTAGCTTTTCCCTTAACTTGCGAACAGGGAAGTATCTCATCATTTAGCTGTACCTTGGACATAAAGCCTACTGCCTTGGTGCATTACTTCTCTCTTTTTGTTATCACCTAGGATAGACAAATAGGTTTGAGTTAAAAAGAGTGCTTAGCCTGTTCCTGTGCTCTAAGAACACTGAGAATAGATCATATTTGGATCAAAGCCAACAGCCATTAGTTTGTTAACAAAATAGCACATAATATTATTAGTGCTATTAGCATATATTAATGAGTAATCAGAATATTAGCTCTACCATAGTCCTATGCATTGTAAATTCTACCTGGAGAAACAGGTGAAATTCTTCTCAGCTTCACTTGAACCTCTCCACCCTGAAAACTTCTCAAATAGAAAAAATTCAACAAGAATAAAAGAACATAACTTAGTAATGAGATTTGTCCAGACAAGACAAACTTTAAGGTGTTGATTATACAAGACAGAGCGAGCTGTCACTCATTTCACTACAGTTGAAAAGAGAAGGAGGCCCAGCTCCTTCCTCTTCCCTCTTTACCCTCATCCCTGCTCCTGCCTGAATACATTCATCACTTACCTTGCATTGGCACAGAAGTTCACCAGACACCTTTATGAGCAGAAAATGAGGGGAGAAGGAACAAGACACACTCTTTCAGCAGAATTAAGCTTTACCATACAAAGTCTACTTTGCTATGCCTTTAGAAGACTGTATTCTCAAAAAAAAGCTTTATAGCAGAATAGAAACAAATAAAAAGCAATGCTTAAGTTTTGAAATAAATATAGATAAATGTTCCATTGTAAACTATTTTTCCATACAGAAGAAGCCATTCTCTATTCACTTTATGTCTTTGCTAAGTTATCAGATCAAATCCTATTGCTATCTGAGAAAACATTCCTTAATGTCCTAAGCACACCACATGAAAACTTCTGTAATTTTGTAACAGGAAATGGGGGAATGATAATGGGCTTATTTGGGATACAAATAAGATGGATCCCCTAACATAAAGAAAAAAGGGTTAAATGCTGGTTAGATATAGACAGTCAGTACAACTAGATATTTCTAGTGCAATAGAGCTGTATGAACAGATACTTCATCGCTTTCATACCCAGAAGAAAATAAATCTATACATTGATTCTAAATGTTGGAGGTTAAGGTAATCAAAACAAATCAACAAATTATCATCTGAGGCTACTGACTTCTTAAGCAAGTGAAAACATGTTCTTAAATATAACGTACCATAAATACATTCAACAAAAATTCGCATATAATTTGTAGTAGAGTTTACTAAATGCAATGTTTAGAACATTTTTCACAGTATATTTTTGCTTTTACTCCAAGTCTTCTCCCTAACTTTGCTCATGCAACCTTAAACACAAAAGAAACACATAAACAAGCTTTAACAGTATGCAAAATAGAACCAACTAACATCTTTAAAGACATAGTCCTGAAAACTCTAGTCTGCAAACCCCAGTTATGCTGATGATGAGTACAGAACAGACACAAAGCATCTGATAACTTCCCTTGAAGAGGAACTCCTGCCTGAAGTTACACAGGATCTCATGTCACTACCACTTCCAATTTATAGAGTAGAAAGAACTGAGTTTTTGATCTCAGAGTGGAATTCTACCATACTGCATCCTCTTGTCTGAGCCATCTGCAGTGCCACTACAACAGTTTGTTCCTGTAAGCACTGCTTGTGGTACCCTTGACCCTTAAAAAACAGATCTTTATTAGTGAAGAACAAACACTTGGAGTATTTTTGTCTTTTAAAATATTCTAAGAATTGAGCTTCCCTGCATCTAATTTGCTTGCATATGCAGATTACTCAAATGCATAAAGAGGCCACAGTGAGGAGGTCAGAAAACTACAAATGTAAGTACTGTAGGGTTTCAGGTTTCTTTGGTTATTGTTTTTAACAGAATGGGTTTGCATCAGAAAATAAGGTTTTCCAAAACAGAAGAGTGCTTTTATGCTTTGGTGAAAAAGTTGAAATTATCAATTTTCATAATTCATGATTTTATTATTCCATAAAGATTGTCTATATTCAATGCATTATATCCATTAATTTCTTTTACTTCTGTGTTATAATTCAGCTTTAAATCCATTTAAATGCATAATATGCATATGTAGTTACTGTCTTACATACTTATTCAAAATGGCTCAGTATTATTAAAAAGAAAATACATTTGGCATCTCCATTCAGTAAGAATTTCAATTTCCTATTAGTACCACTCATTTTACAAACTTGTGTTCTTTAAAGAACTACAGACCTCAAAAAAAAAAAAAAAAAAAAA